>CAXIVR010000010.1:82330765-82407820 GCA_964035755.1 Teleogryllus oceanicus | reverse complement strand
GGGGTTCTCCGGCCCCCAACCGGGAACCCGCATTTTCAATTTTTTAACCCCGTGACTTCAGGGATTTTAAAAAAAATTCGGCTAACGGCGAACTTTCATTTTTTTGACTAAATATATGATCCCCCCCTTTAACGGGTGACTAACACCACGTGACGCCGGGGGGCCAGGGTCCGATGGGGGATCTGTTCTTGAAGGATCTGTCCCACGATTCCCCACTTGTAGGAAACCCCGGGGATGCACTTTACACTTTGCAAGCTCAAGTGTCCACGGTTTGGATGGATTGGCATGCCATCTTCCCCAACTTCCTAGTGCTGTTTCTTTTATTAAATTTATAAGTGTTTTCCAGATGCTGGGATGCGGTACTTCGGCTGATTGGGTGACAAGAGGGGGCACAGGTGTGGAATAAAACAGATCTGCACCCATTTTTTTAAACATCAAATAACAGTTAAAATCTGTGGGACGTACAATGGGAAAAGTGTTTTTTGTGCACGTTTTCTTAAATTAGGGGATCTCTACCCCAACCCATAAAAAAATTAATTGTAAATCCAGGTGTGAACAACATTTTCTGGCATAAGTTAATAAGAAAATATTATTTCCCTTTGGAAATAAAAACTGTTTAAAAAGGAAAAAAGCTACAGATTTTGGCCATTATCCTTCATTGTGTTCGCGAAGGAATCGACACTGCCGCCAGAAAAAACATTAATTTGTATTGCGTTTTGTATCGGGGAGCTGAATTATTTTCAAGAGGGAAATTTGCCACTTTTTTGGTCTTTCTCGGTTGTGCCGCATGATCACGACCGATTCCAATGCTGCAGATCAAGCGACTCTAGCGGAACATGCTCGTCCCGGTAACGTATGGGGATTTGAGTTCCCCCCTGTGGGTGGTACGTCCAAAACACTCTGAAGCGAACTGATTCCGGGAATTTGTTTATTTTCCCACAGCCAGGGTTCAGCCTTTTTATCTGTTTCCCGGCCCAGAAGCGCGCAAACCCCGTCATCGGCGAAAAGGGGAATGAAATGTCCCTTTTGACGATCGTGCCAGGCCAGCCGTGTGATTTCCCGAGCGCTTGGCGAGTCTGAGGTTTCGTGGGGGCTCGCCATCATTGCGAAACGTGGGGTACTATTAAAGATCGTGAATTTTTGTGTTTTATGCGAATATTTCGAGACCGAAAAGGTGATCGGCGGAATTTTCCCTCTCACAATTTATGGGAGAGTTGCGGCTACTGAAAGAGAAAAAACCATCCGGGCTGCCCTTTAAGTTTTCAACCGGTTTGGGAGGCGATAAGGTTCGGTTGTGAGGAAGGTTATGGTCAGTATAAGCCCCGAAAGCCTTCGGTAAGTGTCAATGATTTGAGTTTCATTTATCTCATGAAAGGGGTGCCATGTGCGCAATATGGCAACAGCTCATCAACCCTCCCCCCCGGGTTTTTATATTTATCCCTAAACTGAAAACAGTACAGAACAAATTTCTTGAAGACGGGGAAAAAAACTTAGTTCCTGAAAAAAAAACAAAAAAAAAAAACACTTTTTAAAAATAAAAAAAAATTGAAAAAGGTAGTACATTAGTTATCCCAAAAACCCCCAAACTTGTGTAAAAATCATTTAAAATTTTAGGTTCAAAATTACCCCAGAAAAACACAAAAAAAGAAAAAAACTAAAATCATTTGAGGGGGTTTTCAAATAATCTAACTTGGGGAAATTAGATTAAAAAGAACAGAGTTTTAAAGTCCCCCTTAATTTCATTTATTCAGGTACTCAAAATTTTCCCTATTATTTTCGATCAACCGGTTCGTCATTTTTAAATTTACCTCCAAAGTTGTCCCAAAAGGGTTTGGGAAATGGGGGGATCTCAGGGGAAAAATTGAATTCTGATTCTCCATCGTTCCCGCACACCAAATTTGCAGCCAATGAGCGAAAAGAAATGTTAGCTCGGTATTTAAATTTAAATTCACTGTCTGCCGCCCATGGGCCCTTTTCATTCCCCCCATTCCTTTAAAAAATATTATACTTTCTGTTTTAAAACCCCATGGACTAAAAGGGTATAATTCTAAGAAATGTTGGTCAACATTTACGCTAGCTTCACAATTTGTATATGATTTTATCTAGAAGGACCGAAATGGCTTTTTTCAAATCCAAAGCGTGTTGGAAAAAAGGGCGATATTTTGAAGCATGGGGGGGATGAACATATGGATGGGATTTTAAATTTTTCGCACTAGTGCAATATATTAAAGGTAATGAAAATAATCGCGTAATGCCTGAATTTTTGTGATTGTTTTTTTCCCAACCCCTGTCTTAATATGGACAGGGGAAAGGGTTTCTTAAATTCTTTTCCCATCACATTATTCTGCTAGGTGACAATGTTTGCTGTTAATTGGAAGGAGGGGGCAACGTGATAACCCGCAACTCATTTTTGGAGTCTGAAGAACTTGTAAAAAAGAGGTTTTCCTGTACAGGTTTTTGATTTTTCTAGCTACGTTTATTTGTACTAACAATTTTTATGCTTTAATCGTAATGTTTTTCTTTTGAATTTAAAGATCCCAATGTTGAATGGAAAGCGTTATGATGCAACCCTTTTAATTATTGTATCAAAGATCATTTAAATCTCCCCATCTTTTTTGGGTTTCATATTTTTGGTAAATTTATCTGTGTTTTTTGTGTATACGTTGATGGATTACTGTTGCTTTCTAACAGGTTAAAAAAGGTGTTATAGGCACAACAGTATCCCTGATGTTTTTTTATTGAAATATTTTTTCAGGTGCACATCTGCACAGTTTTTAGATTTAATGCACAGTGGTGAAGTAATTTCAAAGCTTTTTAAGCGTACTGGATTTTCTGCCCACTGTTTCATGAACTTGTTTTTTGGGAAAAAGAGGTTGTTGCATTTTGCTGTTAAAAAGTTATATTTTCAAATTATTTTTATTTCAGCTGATTTTTAAAAAGATGGCATATTTGATCAGTAAAAAAGATGCTAAAACCAAACCCAATTTTTAAAAGGAAAATTAATTTTAAAATGTCTGGGATTTTTGAAACTAGAAAGGAATTTGAATTCCAGTGGATTGGGGTTAAAAAAACAAATTGTCGAATATTTATATTTTTTTAAATAATATTTTCCCTTTGGATAAAACTTAAAATTTCTTGTGTTGCAAATTCTTGATTTTTTTATTCCCCACATTACTATGATAAAATATTGTTTTTGGTGTAGGTGTGTACCGAAAATTATGAAATTATGAGTGAACGATATCTATAATTTTATTCGTAATGATGTAACCAGACAAATTACCACCATGGACAACTCTTCGGGGACTCTGCATCAAAAGATTTTTTGACACTCTTTTTTGATTTATGTTTTTAAATCATACCCACATCCCCTCTATTCTTTAAATTCTTTAAACAAACAAACCCAAAAAAAAAGAATAAAAATAGAGTATTCTTTACATCACTCAAAATTGTGATTTATTAGGAAGATTTTTTGGAAAAAGGGGAAAAAAACTGAGATGATTTAATTACTGTTATAGTAAAGAAAATGTCAAATAATCAATAGTTTGATTGAATAACAAATAATGCCCTATTGTTTTTGAACCATCTAAAACAGGATGTTTTCAAAAAAAAATTCAAAAATAAAACCCCAAACAAAAAACTGTTTTTAAAAAAATTTAAAAATTGAATAAAAGAAAAAGTATGTTTTTTTTATTTTTTACTCAATGAAAATGCACCCCCCAAAAATGGTGCCCATGATGTCTTTTTTCCCGGGGTTTTTTGTATTTTTTTTTCAGCACCTCATAATTTATTCATAAAAAGGTTTTTAATCCTATAAGTTGTACTTGGATTTCCTTTGAAACTGGTCAATTAATTTTTTACTAAAAATCAATTTACAAATTTACAAATGTATTCTTTTTTCATATTTTCTTAGCATTTGAAACACATTCTATTATCAGAAAGAAATGATAATGCTCTAAAAACCTTTGTTTTAAAAACTGGAAATTTAAAAAATTCAGTAATGCAAACATAGTCATAACAGTTCTTTCAAATTGATTTTTCCTGGGGGGACATTGCGAGAAAACCGGGGGAAACCCCTCAGGAAAGATCAAAAAATCAAGGGCAAAATTTTTTTTTCCTCTTCCCCATTTTTTTCTCCATTTTCCCCAAAGATCTTTTTCTCCCCCCCTTTTTTCCCCCCTCAGTCTCTTATCTTTCTCTCCTTCCTTTTGGATAGATATTTTTAATATTTTATTATATAAAAAATTTAAAATTAAAAGGTTAGAAAATAAATTTTATAGAAAAAAGTTTTGAAGTTTTTTTGTGGGACAATTTTTTCATTTGTTGTTGAATTACAAAATTTGCGTTCTCATTTTGGTAAGGGAACCCCCACAATGAACTGGTTCACAGGATCTCTGTTGTGGGACCTTTTGTAGATCTCTGCAGCATCTCTCCTGTAGCCTTTTTGTGTTGACAGAAGTGTTTTTTTGGTGGGGTTGGAAAGAAAATTTTTTAATTCCCCCTAATTTTATGACATGGGGTTTTGCCTTTTTGGGGTACACAGTTTGAGAACAATGAATATATATGAATGAACTACTAAACTTTTGTTCAAAAACTCTGCAAGTCCTTTTACTTTTTCCCGGGATGGGGAAGGCCCTTTGGCGCCTCATCGGCACCAAGTATCATACTAAAATTTTGATATTGAATAAATTGGAGCATGAAATTTATAAAATCATTAAAATTTAAAAAAAAGTCCCCAAATAACATAAAAAGACTTAATCTTAGCTACTTTTTTCTGAACCATGGGATTTGGTTTTTTTCAGTAAATTGATTTTAAAAATTGATGAGAATCCTTTGGTCATGCTGTATCAAGGACCTGATAACACCCTGCACATTTTTTTTGAGCCTGTCCCCCTCCTTTAATTAGTTAATTAAGAGTAAAGGGCGACAGGTTTTCAAAATCTCATTGAGACATTTCCCCCCCTAAATGAAATTATTTTACATGCAGCAATAGGTTTGATATAGAGTCCTGTCAGGGAAAAAACCAAAACCCCCCCTTTGCCCCAATAAAATGGGGCTAAAGAAAATGTACAATAATCTTTTTTTTTATAAGTGAATGAAAGAAAAATTTTTTGGGGAACTTTTTAACATTAAACTGATGGTGTTGATGTTTAAAACTTGGTTGATGTAATCATACTTCTTTTTAAAAAAAATTAAATTTCCCAAATAATATATCTCCCAAAATATTTTTCAGAAAGAAAGGGTCTTTAAATTTAGTTTTATAGTTAGGCAATTAAAAACTTTGAATACATAATGATAGATAAAAAATTTTTAACACCATTTGACAGCGGGTAGAAGAATTTAAAATTTCAGTACAAAAATTTAAAAAACAAATGGAGATTTTCACTATAGAAATAAGCTTTTTGCCACAGAGCTTTCTTGCAGTCTATTGCAAAATAGTAATGAACAAGGACTGCTGGAAATCCCAAAGATGACTTAGGCCAATTCTATGTTAAAGGAAAAAACCTTTAAAAAATGAGGTATATTGTTGGCTGAAATTCTTCGGGGCTATTACGAAATGATAAAAATTTGCCCATGTGATAAATTTTTTTTACTAGTCAAGAAAATTTATAGACTCATAACTGTTTTCTTATTTAAAATTTTTTTCCCAAAAAATTATAAGTATGAAAATTGGGAAAATTGAAATGGCCCAAAGAATAAAGTTTGAGGATCTTTTCCCCTATTCTTTTTTATTTGGTTCTAGATCTAAAAAATGTGAAAAAAATTTAAAAGAAGGATCTAAAAGGGTTATTATTTTTTTCTTTTTTTATCTTGTTGTTTGTTAAAACAATGATTTTAATTCCCCGACATTCTAAATTATCCTGTACTTGGACTTTTTTTTGGAACAAAATGTTTTAGTATTTGAAATTTTTTTCCCAAAAAGTCTAAATGGGGAAAAATTCGGTGAAATTGATTCATTTTTAAAGTTGGTTTAAAAAGTCCCGATTTTAAATATAATTATGCATGTCTCAAAAATATATTTTGAAATATTTCTTATAATGGGGCTTTTTATAAACATCTAGAAGAATTTAAATACTATTCTGCAAAGTTTTTGGATAAAATTCAGATTCAATTTTCTTACTTGATAAACTATGCCTTTTGTTTAAAAAATTTTATTGCAGTTTTCTGTAAGGGGGAAAAAAGTTCAGTGTTTAAAAAGTGTCTGCTTTATTTTTTTGATTATTTTTCATTTTGTGTTTGTTGGGTTTTCTCATTATTTAATTTTTGGGGGAAAATTTTAATACTTCCTTGGGTGTACAACCTGCTGGATTGCAGTTGACAAAATTTTTGGAAACTGCTGGAAAAAAGTATATGATAAATCTGTAATATTTTGCAGATACCAATACACCACCACTTGTATGGGCTAAAAGTAAGCAAAGAGATGAGGGAACACGTTTGCATCGTGGGGTGTCAAATCACTACAACAGAGGGTGCAATGGCAGAACTTTCCTTTTATTTCTGAATATTTTTCATTCTTCCAAATGACTTTTGAGTTAAAGAATGGATCCCAAAATTTGAAAAAACTATAGATTTACTGAGATTTTTTCCCTAGCGTCTGTGACATTTTTTAAACATGTTAGGGGGCCATGCAATGGGGCCTTGGGGCCTTTAAATGATTGCTTAGTTCCCCTTCCCAATTGGGGGACACTGTAATGGCTGATTTTCTTGGGCGGGTATGAATTAATCCAATATAACATTTTGGGAATTAGGGGCAGTTGAAAATGGTTTTTTTTTTACAAAAAATTTTTTTTTTAAAACTTGGATTTGTTTTTATTTCAAAAAAGAAGAAATTAAAAAAAAACATATGAACACATAAAATAACAAAGAATAAATGTCTTGCTTAGGTTTACAATAACCCCAATGTAAGTCATCCCCTAAAAAAAAATCATTGTTAATATCTCCTTTTGGGAGCTTTAAGTTCCTCGATGATCCAACTACAAGGCTGTGGCTGGGAAAATTCTTTTTGAATCAGTGTTGCAAGTTGGAAACCACCCACACTTCAAAGCAGTGGGGGATACTCAAAAAGGCAATTTCAAACCTCCAGCTCTTCCATATTTATATTTATGATTTTTTTGTCAAACAATTGTTAACTGTTCTCTGAAATGTAGCATGTCTTTTTTGAAATTTTTTTTTCTGAGGGTTTATAAATGGTGATTTTTTAAAAAATAAAAAAAGATGTTTGGTAATCAGTTCATGGAACATTTTTAAATCAAACAATTGGCCTAGGCTTTCACAATTTCTTTCTGGATCAAAAGCAAATCAAAACGTTAAAATTTCTCTTGGAAAACCTACAGTAATTTCAATTTTGCCTGTTATTGCTTTGAGGGAAACTTTGCAGTGGACACCACTGGAGGGTAATCATCATCACTGGCAAGTTAAAAACAGTTTTTGTATTTGTAAGTTTTCCATGCAACATGTATTGGGACAATAAAAAAAAAAAAAAAAAAGAGAGAAAAAAAGGTCTTTCATTTGTGGCAAAAACTTGTAGAAATCGCATAATTTAATTATTTGAATTCCACTTGGATGCTTATAAAAAAATTAACACCCGCATTCCAGTCTCAAAAAAGGAAAGGGAAAGGTCATCAATGCAGCTCGACATGTATTAAAAATTGAAATCATAATTCAACCATGAATGGGTAAAAAATTCATATTTTTGGAAAAAATTGAAAATGTCCCGAAGGGTTTTATGTAAGTATTAAAATTTTAAGGGGAAAGTTTTTTAAAATCACAGCACCTTAGTCTAGCCTCGCGGGAAATTCGATTTTGGAAAAATCCTCGCGTTTAGGGCCGCCCGTGGCGTTTGGGGTGACGGGCAGTGGTTGATTTGTTTATCTGTGGTTTAAAATATCAAAGAACGTAAAATGGAGGGGTTTAAACGGGCAAATTTTACCTTAATTTCATTGTATTTTAAAATAATGAAAAAGTATAATAATAAATTCATTGCCCTAATTCATAAATAATCAGGTTATCAATATTGAAACTATTGAGAGATAGTATGAAAAGCCTACTCTTTTGAAGGTTCATGGGCACTGACTCAAAATGTATTTCTGATTCGAACTTTTTTAAATGAATAAAAAAAGCCTCAATAGTTTTATTATCTGAAACTTCTATTCTATCTTCATGGCCCTCGCTCCCGGAACATGCCTCTCCAAAACTTCTGGTAGCTGTTTAATTTTCTTAGTTGTAGTGGCCAGATGCTTATTTTGGGTCTGAAGAAATCAATGGGGAACGACAGATCTTCCGAACAAATTGAAGGGCCCAATTACTTTTATTAATTAACCTCTTTGGAACTTTTTTATTAAAGGGGTTTTAAAAATGCTTCCTTCGATAAGTAACTCTCAAAAAGCCTTAAAAACGATCTTTGAGTCCCCTTCATTCAATTTTTTTTTAATAATGGTCAACAGTATCAAATGCTTTTCTGTAGTCTTTTACAATGCAGAGCCTTTCCCCGGTTTTTTGTTCAGTAATATGTTGCCTACTTTTTTAAATGTTTGGTTTTTTCCTTTTGAAAGCCATACTGGCCTTAGTCAATCATTTCATTTTCTTTGAGGTCAAATTTATTTACAATACTTTTTCCATGATTTTTTTTATAACCAAAAAAGATTGAGATTGGTTGATAATTCGCTATTCAATAGATCACATTTTATAAATGGTTAATTAGGGTTTTTATGCATCTGGAAAAAAACCTAACCTCATGATGTTTTATAAGAATAACTCACAAAAATTTCTGAATTTTACATATATCTCGCCCTAATCCTATCTGCCACACTTTTATTTAAAATTAATTTCTTTAATAATTTTCTTAATTATCTCTGGGGTTTTAAATGGATATAAACACTTTAATTTTGCTCATCAAGTTATCCTTTTACTCCAACATTCTTTCCATTCTATTGTTTCCTCAACTGCCTTAAAATTGTTCTGCAAAGTCATCAGCAATATTTTTTTATTCTCTTAGTTTTTCCCAAATGAGTTTAAAAATTTTTTAATCTAAACTTTTTATTTTTTTCCCATTTTAAAGGGATTTAATTCCCTTGTTGTTTGCTATTGTTGTTTTTTTTTTCAAATTTTCTTTATGAACTTATTTTTGCATTATGTTTCATTGTTTAGTCTATTCAAACTTTGTTTAAAAAAAACCTTAAAAAATTTTTTTTGGGTTGGGTTTCCCTTTAAACAGGCTGTCTCTTTCTTTCATTTACTAGTCAAATCATGGTGATCCATCCTTTTATTTGACGTCTCTTTTACATTTTTTCAAAAATTTTTAAAACAATCATAGATATTTTAAAACTAACAAATTTTTCATTTCAAAACACATTAACATCATTATTTATACACTTTCCCCCCAATCTGTCTTTTAATAGCTTTTTTTATTTCTCATTATATTTGGTTATTTCTCAGTTTTTACATAATTTTTTTTAAAAATTGTTTGGATTAAAGGGGATATTGGGATAGTGATCAGATATCTTAATGGAAAATGATGTTTAATTTGTTTGATTTGAATGTAATATATGATCCATAATGAAAAACATAACAATTCCCCCTCTAATTTCTTCCCTTTTTGCTGATTCAATTATTTAAAACCTTTAAAAACATAACTTCAATTTAGGATGATATAACTCTTTTTCAAAATATTGATATTCTATCCCCCAAATAAAGGTTTGATTTTATAATTTCAATTAGGATTTAAAGTTCATTTAAAGTATTGAACTTTTCTCAAATTAAAGGGGCTATAAATTACATCTATAGATTTTTTTTTTTTTTTTCCATATAATTGAAATCCTTTTTTTTTTTATTTTGGAAATTTATTTTTTAAAACCTAATTTTTTTTTTTTTGTTTTTAATTTTAATTTTTTTTTTGACTTATTTCATGTTCTTGGATATTTTCTTCATTAAACATATAATATCAAAGAGGCTCTGTTTTGTTTAAAAATTGATCAAAATATTTTTTTTATAGATTTTATATTTAAATAAATATACTTAAACCTTTTCTCCTGAGTAGTGTTTTATGGGTTTCCATTGTTTTATATTATTGCACTGTTTAAAAATTTTTTATTTGTTTGGGGTAAATTGTTTCCCAAACCCTTAATGTTATTATTATTATTATTATTATTTTTTTATTTTTTTGTGCTTTACTTTTATTCTTATTCCTTGAAAATCTGTAACCAGGGGCTCCTTCCGTCCTTTTTTTCCACGGTTGATTTATCAAACGTCCGTTCCCCCTTTTATTGTGTTAAAAATTGGGGGCCCGTCCCTTGGGGTTTCCATAGTGTTCAGTCTTTTTTTGTTTCGTTTTTTTTACCCCCCGTTGTCTCATATGGGGGGCCTTTTCTGATTGTTGTGATTTTTTTAGTTCCCCAATGTTTTAGTTAGATTTGCTTCTCCCAAAAAAAAAGTGATGTTGTTTCAGAAATCAGCCCTGCCCCCCTCCCCGGTCTTATTTTTTTCAATGTTTCGGTTTTTTTCTATGACCTAAAACTAACCCGAATCCCAAAAAAAATTATAATAATAAACCCAAACCGTCAAATTTCATCTGTTTTAAAAGACTAATCATTTCTAATTATTGAAAATTTTGGGGGTGGTGAATGAATGAAAAAAATGACATTGTCATAGAATTATACAAATAAAATATAAATGCAATTTCTACACTAATTTTAAATAAGAAAATAAAGTACAAATTTAGATGAATGAATGAATGGATGGGGTATCATAATCCTGAATAAAAAGCCTAATAAAAACCAAAAAAATTTCAATTACAAATATAGAATAAAAAACAAATTTTAATATACACTACACACAATAATGATCTTGATGAGTGATGTGAAAGATATAAATCACATGGGTTCGGTAAAAAAATTGGGGGTTTGCGGGTGCTGTTTTAATGGGGGTTTTCTTTAACTCCTTTTATTGCAGTGAGATTCCTCCTCCTGTATTTTAGCAGCATGTATGAAACGGGGGAAGAGGAAAAGGGGACACCCGGGGTCTTTGTGGCCCGCGGAAAGGGAAATGAAGGTTTATAGATGACAGAAAGAAACGAGATGATGATAAAAATCATTAGATTTAGTAGAAGGTGGGGCGTGCAAGTTCTTTTTTTGATGCCAGCTGCCCACCTTGTGGACAATATTGTGCTTTTTCCTTAATTTTTTATATATTTATGTAGATAAAATTCCCCCCATTTTAATTTCCGCCTGTGTGTCCTCTGTTCTCCCAGAACTGCTTATGCTTCTCATATTTTACAAGTTTTTCATTTTTTTGCCCTGCATGTCAAACCAGACTTCCAAAAACAGATGCCCTATTCGATGGGGCCCCGGGGGTCGGCGGGCCCCGCCAATCAGGAGCCACCCGGGGATCCCCACGCCCCCGGTGGCTTCGGCTCGGCAGTCTGATGCCCCGGGCCCCCCGAAAGGGGATCAAGACTTGTACATCTTTAAGAATGGCAATATACAATTTTCTTAAATTAAATGTCTATACTGCCATTTTTTTTTCCTGCAGGGGTGAAAAATTTTAAACTCCTCCCCAACCTCCTCCTGTTTGGCTATAATTATGGGGCCTGCCTTTTCCAAATTCACACATTTATTGGTGGCGTGCCATCCCCAACTCCCTTGAATATCTGTGATTTATTTTCCTCATTGACCCCACTAAATAATTTGGAATCCTGTCCTTGAGAAAGGGCTGGCAAAACATAGGCCAGCCCTTTTTTTGCCCTATCAGGCTGCAAGTTTTTTGGGTTCTTCTTGTTGAAAAGATTCCAAAAAATTTTCAACTTTTTTTCTCGGGAGGCGATAATTGAAGATCGCTGTGGGGCAGGCTGGTTGGGGGAAGGATGGGTTTTAAAAATAGGTTCTCATAGCAAACCAACATCTGCCACAAAACAAATTTGGGACTGCCCTTTCCTTCCCCAAAAGGGGTCAGGGGATGGTAATTTAATGGAACCATCTTGTAATTTTGATTTAAAGAAGGTTTTAAAAAATCTTCCGTCAGATCGCCATTGCATCCCAAAATCTACAAGGGAAAATTTGTAATGGGCATCTACCCGCTAACAAACCAATGCTGTGACCTTGTAATTAAAATAGTGCTGCCACTATAATTGGAGCTTGCTTAAATGCTTCCTCAGTGCTCCTATACGTGAGGAAAAAATTCCCTGTTTTTTTAACGCGAAAATTTTCCCCGAAAATTGCTCGGAACTGAAACATACCGTATCATATAAAAAAACTCTTTTTTTTGTTTAAAACAATATATTAAGTGAGTCTGATTTAAAACTTAAACCAAAATTTTTTTTGCCCTTTTAAGAAAAAGGGGGCTAAAGGAAAAGGTCTTTGGGGATCCCAAGGCCCCATCAGGAAAAAAGAGGACATTAAAAAGGGGTATCTGACCCCAAAAAACAAAGTTGTTTGGTGGCCAAGCTTAATTTTACCATTTTTCCCAAATTAAAATAGATGAATTTAAAAGGGGGAACAGGTTTGGGGTTTGGGGCAGGGATATGTTTCCCCTTTTTATTTAAACCTTTCCATCCCAACCCCAAGACCACAACAATTATATAATGATCCCTTAGGGCTCAATTTCGTGGACGAACCGGGGTGTGGAAAAGGGAATTTCCTGTTTAGCTACGGGGATCGATTTAAAACTTTGAATGTTGAAAATGTAATATATACCTATTCTAAATAGCATGCCAAATGAAGGGCGATTCCTGTAATGGTTAATAGACTTTACTAATTTTACACAAGGGAATGAAAATGAGAGGGGAAACCCCTTATTTGTAAAAAAGCTTTTTGAGTTATTTTGAAACTTGTAATTAAAAAAATTTTCATTTGTCATTAAAAATAAAATTTTAATTTTCATTTATTTTTTATTTTTTTAAGTTTGGGTTTTTCCAAAAAAATTTCCATCCCAACGAAATTTTTTATCCCCTTTTTACTTTTCCCATTTTTTTTCCCTAATCTTATTTTTTTTTCCCTTCTCCTTCATTATTTTACCACTGCAACATATCTTGTCCGATGGTTGGAAAAACGGGCGGGTGGGGGAATTACAAAGACAGCGACTAGAGTATTTTCAGTAATGCCAACCTGTGGTAGATGAAAAATCAAACCTGCTAAGTTTTGCCAGGTTTTGCTCATCTCATAGGGTTTATCCCCCCTTTATGAAAAACCAGGGACACTAGATGAATTAAAAAGTATTTAAGTGGTGGCTTTGAGATCTTTGCAATTTTTAAAACTTTTAAATACCCCGAACTCACCACGGGGGGTGTCCACACATAGTTCCCCCCTTGCCCCCCCAACCACCCCCACCTTTTGAACAATTTTCTTAGGTTTAAAATTTAAGTCGGGTTTTGGGGTGGGCGGGTTGGTCAGATTATTCAGAAAATTGGGGTTCTCAAAAAATTTTACTCTCATCACTGGACCGTGAAAGGTGAAAAATATCAATGGGCCCTTTCTACAATCCATCCTTGGTCCCCAAAATTCTGCCTCTGGTTTGCACATGCCTACATCCTTCCCAGTCTGAAGGTGATACTTGTGCAAAAATGATTTTGTACAAGCAAATTTTCTGCCAATATCTCCTAAATGTTTGGCCCACTATCTTTTTAAATTTTTGCTCATGCAAGTTCTATGGGGTTGAAATCACAATGGTATGGGGACAGGCGATTTCCATGCGGCCTTTGTTTGGGGTTTACTACAACATTCTTACAAACTTTTTTTCCCTTTAATTTTGAAATAGTGCTTCTTTTCTCATGGACATATCCCTGAAATGCCCTTTTTTTCTAACCATCGACCATGGTTATTTTGGTTCATATCTGCATGGGTTTTTCTACCCGTCTGCGTGATATGGGCGTTGTCCAACATATTCTGTTTCAGGCAGATTATCAATATTTTTTTAAAAACCATCTTTCAAAATTGTCTGAATTATCCCGACCTTTAAACTCCTGTTGAGTTTGGGCCCAAATATTAATTTAGCCTCTTCCCTGAATCCATTTTGGGGAAAATCTAGCCCAAAAAACTTGTGGATGACTTTCCCCTTCAGTGACACCAATGGCTTTTCTTTAGCATTTTCCAACAGTAAGGTTGTATCGATCCAGGATTGAATAAAATTCCTCCCCTTTTCTAAAATTTTTATTTGGGCAAGAACAGTTCCCCAATCCCAAAATCTGCCCTCCAAAAACAAAAATTCTTTATTTTTAACTTTTTCCAAAAAACCCATGTTTAATTTTTTAAGAGTGGGGTTCCATTTCAATTAATCTTTTCTTGGGGAAAAGGTAGAATTTTTTTAATGATGGAACAACTTTTTTAACAGAAAAAAAATGTGGATTGTATCTTTAACTCTTATCAAATTCATCAACAAAAACATTACCGTTTTTTTTCTAATAAAAAAGAAAAAAAAACCTTTAAATAATGTTTAAAAACGGGAACATTTCAAATTACAAAAAATAAAGCGGATTAAACCCAAAAAGCCATTTTATGTTTTTCGGTGGCTGCCAAAATTTAAAAATTACAAGGGGGGAATTTATTATAACGTGCATATCATATTTTCCTTTTTAACTTTTTAATTTTTTAAGTTCTTAGAAGAATGGTTGATTTATAATATCAAAATAATTTAAAAATTTTATAACAACAATATTAGTGTTGAGGGAAATTTAAAAAGAAGGGAAATTTATTTTTTTCATAATGCACCCAAAATTTATAAAGCCCAGCAAAACAAAACATGGCAACAGAAAATCTAAATTTCTTTTTTTAATTGCTTCCAAGAAAGGCGGTTGAAAGTACCTTTTTTAATCTCCTTGCCACGGAAGAGGTTTCGGAGGGGTGGGGGGACAGGGGGCTTGGGAAAGTTTTAGGAAAAAAATTGCCCGGCATTTCCGCATTCAGGGGAGGGTTTCCCCCAAAGTGGCATTTGCGGGGTGCTGTTTTGCAATGGCGTTGCTATCTTTCTCGAATCCTCTAGTGTAGATGAAATCGTCACCCTGTAGTTTTAGGAGAGCGTAGAAAGGGGAAGAGGAAAGGAGAGCCCGGCTCTTTGTCGCCAGCGGAAAAAGGGAAATGTAATTTTTAGATGACAGAAAGGCGGTGATAGATCAGATAATTGATTTGTAGAAAATGGGGCGTGCAAGTTCTTTTTTATAACACAAAACCCTTTTGGGCAATATTTCTTTACCTTAATTTTGTATATATTTATGTAGATAACATTGCCAATTTGTTTTGCTCCTTGTGTCCCTGTTTTCCCAGAACTGTTTTGCTTGCTCATATGTTCAAGTTTTTCATTTTTCTCCATGCTTTAACCCGACTTATAAACGATGCCCCATTCGATGGGCCCCCGGGGATCGGGGGGCCCCCGAAAACAGGAGCCACGTTGGGATCCCCCCCCCCCGGTGGCTTCCGCTCGGCGTCTGATGCCGGGCCCCCCATGGGCGATCAAGACTTGTACATCTGGGGAAGGCAAAACAATTTGCTTATAATTAAATGTCTATACTGCCATTTTATTTCTCCTGCAGGAAGTCGTAAAGTAATTTATAAACTCCTCTAACCTCACTCCTGCTGTTGGCTATAATTATGGAGCCTGCCTTGTTCCAAATTCAGACGCATTTATTGGTGGCGTGCCATCACACCAACTCCTTGAATAGTCTCGTGGGATTCATTTTCCGAATCGATTAGACCCCACACTAAATAATTGGAATCACTGTCCTTGAGAGAAGGCTGTACAAAACATATGGCCAGCACATTTTTTTAGCCTATCAGGCTGCAAGTTCTTGGGCCTGCGGGCCTCTATACTTGTTGTAAATGATTCCAAAAGCATTTTCAACTATTACTTAACTCGGGAGGCGATAATTGAAGAGTCGCTGTGGAGCAGGCTGGTTCGGAAGGGATAGGGCTTTAAAATATAGAGTTCTCATAGCAAGCGCATCATCTGCCACAAAACAATATGGTACTGCCATTGTCCTTCAGGCAAGGATCAGAGATGTAATTCAATGGAACCATCTTGTAATTTTGATTTAAAGAAGAGTTTTGAAAACTCTTCCTCAGATACTACCCCATTGCATCCAAAGTCTACATATAAAAATTTGCAATGGGCATCTCACAACTAGCAAACCAATGCTGTAGGCTTGTAATTAAAATAGTGACTGCCACTATGATTGGAGCTTAGTTACAATGCTTCCGTCCAGTGCTCCTATACAGTGAGAAAATTCATCGTTTTTCCAAGCGCGACATGTGTCCACTGAAGACTTGACTCTGGAACTGAAACATACCGTATCATATAAAAACACTCTTGTTTATTTTGTTTCAAAACTTAATATATTAAGTAGCAGTCTGATTTCAAATCATTAATCCTAATATTTTCCTTTTGCTCATATATGAGAAAATGTAGACTCCTGAAGCGAGCGGCAGGAATCTGTGGCTGTGGATCAACCAAGGCCATCATCGAAGAAGAAGAGTGACATTGAAAAAGTATTGGCAGTATCTGACCTCAAAATACTCAATGTTGCTTCAAGGTGGCCTGGAAGTACTCAAGATTCTACCATTTTTGCCAATTCAGAAATCAGAAGAAGATTTGAAGCGGGGAGTTCAAAGGGATTTGGTGTTAATAGGTGATAAGGGATATGCTTTCTGATCTTATTTATTAATACCTTTCTCATCCAACACAAGACCACAACAATTATATAATGAATGCTCATCAGGACTACGCAATTGTGTGTGAGCAGAGCTATTGAGTGTGGAAAAGCGATTTCTGTTTTAGCTACATGCATCGATTTAAAACTTTGCCTAAATGAAGCCTCTGAGCAAAATTGTGTTGTAGTTGGATCTCCTTTTGTATTTCGACCATTGGAGATGACATGACTTGAATGCTTCCCCAAAATGTACCATTTTAACCTGTTCTTAATCTGTACAGGTGTAGGGTGATCATTTGTACCACCCATTGATCTGATGTAAGAAAAAATTTTCCAACACATCTTGATTTAACGCCCAGTTAAAATATACTGAACTGGACACTCTGAAGAGAAAGAAAATTTCTTTCACATACACCAACAGCTTCATTAAGGATTCGTTGGACAACAGAATTCCTTTTTGAAATTTCATCAGGGACTTTTTATTCCCCACTCTCATTTTGGAAATAAAATCATTCATTTCTTCAATGGTTTTATTTTGCTCTTCAAGAACAACTCCATAGCCTGTGGTCCCATTATGCCAAATTTATCACTGCTATTACAGACATCAAACCAGTCATTAAACAGACCTAAAACTTTAGATCAATACCAATTACTTTGTTTTAAAAATCCTCTACTCCCAGCCCATTCGATTGCTTTTGCATTGGTTTTGAAAACATCTGGGCAGCCAACTTCACATTTTGTCTTTGGCTACCATGAGCATCAGGTCTTTCGACTTAATTTGTAGGAAGTCTTCAATTCCCCACGATTTACATGTAACAGTTCAACATTATCTTTATTTATCATCATCAAAATTAACCCACTGTCAAACAAATTGTTCCTACTCACTTTTAACAGATGTGGCACATCTGCAAAACAAAATACTCTTTGATTACAGTCAGATGGATGTTCAAAGAAGCACTGTTTAGAATTATCTAAACAGTTTATTCCCACATTCAACTCGTTCCAAACAGCAATGTTAGAGGGTCCCATGTCGCATGTACAGCCACTACAATGTATCAATATCATATAACATGTATATGACTGTTAATAAAATGTTTTTTCTTCATATGCACATCAAATCATAAAAAACAGGTTGTTTCCAACTGCCAAATAAACTTCTTGCCATAATAAATTGGCAAGTCTTGTTTAGCCATATACTCTTTGTTCTTTTCTATTTCCACCTTGTTAAAGCGTATATTTCATCAAAGGACAACACTATAACTTTCTCAATTCTGTTAGTGAGATCCGTTCTCTTCCATAGTGCTCGCATCTTTCAGTATTCCAGGAAAACATTGAACTGTAGACACCATGTTAGTATTGTTGTCTCAGAGGTAAAGAAATCCTTTAACCTCTCTGAGAAATCTGTAACCTCTGGCGTTACAGACCACAATGCTATTGCGGCAATAACATCTTGAATTCCAATTCACCGTGACTTTTCAGACTGTAGTTTCCTTATTTGTCAGGAGTAAAAACTTTCGGAGTGTATCATTTGCGATTTATTTTCTCCAGATCAGCAATAATTTTATCCTTTTCTTGAATTGTTTTGCAATGATTCATTTGCCTTTTCCAACTCCATAATTTTATTACGGATGATTCATACTGTCTTTACATGTTTAGCTTTTACAGGTCTCATCTTCTTCCTAACATAAAGTGACATTGTCTTAAATTGTTAACAAACAAGTAACATTTGTCCAATAAGGTCAAGTCATATTCATCAAGGTCACAAAAGAAAAAAACAAAGTGTTAATAGCAGTAAATAAAACTGAGTAATTTACACTACATGCTCACTAGTGAAACCTCAAGTTGCTCCGTAATGAAGACAAGCTCATTATATGCAAGAGAGGTGTCCTCTCATGCAAGATAATAAAATTATGTATTCTATTATCATATCTTCTCTGTTACTAAAGGCATTTAAAATTAAATTATTATGAATAATAATCCAAGTAGTTCAATGTATAATAAATAATACTATTCTCTTACCCAGACTTTTCACTGATTTTCTTGCCAACATTAAGCATTTTGTTGGTACAGACCGAACAACTAAACTTTTGTTCCCAGGCATCTGCAGTGAATTGTCTTTTTTAAAACATACACTCTCAAAGTGCTGTTGGCACACTTTACCTGCAAAGTTTACATTACACTTTTTGAGTTCATTAATTACATACATACTATATTATACATTTTGTTAATTATTATACATGTACATAATAAATTTCTGTACATTAAAACACAAGTTTTGAAAGTTTTATAAGTTAAATTCATTTCTTTACTTGAAAATTGATGTATAGATTTCTTTTGTGTTTTAGAACAATACAATCAAATTATTGTATAGCTAAGATTTAGTGAAATAATTTAAACCAATAAAACTTTCTTGCAGTTTTGTAACTGAAACAAAGTATAAATGTAAAATTTCTGGACATTTTTACATGTTAGAACAATTTATACATGTTAATAATCTTCATTCTCTAAAACTGACCATTTGCACTTAAATATTTCACATTTTCATTTCTTTCATCAACAATAACAATTTATCTAAACGCACAAAATATAAAAATATACAGTCCCTGTCAGATTATATTCACATATGTACATTCAATAAAGCTATTATAACCACAGAATATTCAGCGCTATTATATATTGAACTAAACCAGAAGCCACTGGATTTTAATTATTCAAAACGTTTTGAAATTTACCATGATCTGCTTTAAAGGTTTTCATTCTTCCTAAGCTTCCATCCACGCTTTTTCGTAACAGGGCTCTTATGGGAAGCGGAAATACTACATTTCCCACCACCTACTGTCCCAGTCCTATTAGGGCAATTTCTCACACAGCAGTTTGGCATCTTTAGCTGCACATGAAAATAATTTCAATTTTCTTTGTATAACACAACAAAATTTTGGTAATAAACAAGTGATCAAATGTAAGGCATCATAGGAATTGATTGATGTATGCTTTTGTAATTATTAAAACCAAGTCACATAAAATACATAATTGTAATAACTTGCCCACAAATCCACAACATACCTTTCCCACGCCAACAAAACCACGATCTTCCTGCTTTCGCACTACCTTCCAAACAGTCCTATCTCCTTCGCAGCAGGAAGCAAGCGACACGTGCGCCAGCCTTTTCGCTTCATCCTGGGTTCAAACGTGATTGGCTGCTACGCGCATCCTCCGAACCGCTACACCATGGTGGAAAAAAGCAAGGTGTAGCGCTCCGGAGGATGCGCGTGCAACCAATCACGTTGACAGGAATGGCGAACAACTGGCGCCTGTTCCGTTTCGAAGCGTCTGTTTAAAACAATCGAAAAGCATGGAAATCGTGTTTTATAAATAATGAGGTTAGGTCAGGTCGTTGTATTTTTTTCACACTTTTTGTATACAAGACCTGAAATATTTAAACTGCGAGCATTTTCGAATATCACCAATGAATTAATGTGAAGGTCTTCGCTAAATTAAACGAGTAATTTTAATAAATATCGTATCGCCTGCGTAGATAATTTGAATTTGGCGCACAGTTGGTGGGATATAATGTATTGGCCCACAGTCGGCGGCATGCGCACCGCTACACCTTGTTATTTCCACCATGGGCAGCCGCATATTCGCCTGCTCTTTCTTCCTCATCGGCGGCTTCCATGCGCGATTGCGTACACAACCTCACGCACCGTCGACACGGAAGCATCTCGCGTAGCGGTCGCCCCGCCCACTATTGCATTGTGTGCTCTGCACCGTCTGCCCTGTCCCCGTCTCCCACCATTGGCCCCGCTCCTACCAGCCTCGTACCGGGGAAGATTGCTCACAGCGTCAACTGATGTCACTGCAATCGCTCTGACCGGGATGTTCCAAATTCGAGTTTCGACGGTGGTAGGATTTTCGACACTAGTTTGTCAGCTAGGTCGAATTCAGCCGCTGTCTGGAGGAGAATTCTAGCGGCCGGCTGCTCTGATCGGTAGTTTTCCGTGGTTTCTCCGATCAACACCAGGCGAATGCCGGAGCAGTACTCTACCAAACGGGCCACGGATCGCGCGCGATCTGTCCTTCCTCTTCCTTGTCCTATCCTCTCCTCTTACACACACACACTTACACTAACATGCACTACACTACCGCACATTCCGGCAGACCGGTCGAGAGCTTAGCGCTTGTCTCGGCTCGGGCGGAGCCCCGCTCGTGGGAGAGTCCTAGCTAGGGAAACCCCCGCTAGTCAACGGTAGGTCAGCACCGAATCTCGCCATCTAATCAACACCACTTCCTGATGAAAAACATGCACTACACCTACGGGACTAATGACCTCAGTAGTTAACACGCCCGGAATCACTAACAATCAATCAATTACATGCCGGGAGACTGGACGGGGGCTATGAGCTCATCCCGTCAGGGGCGGTGCCCCGTTGGTGGAAGATACCTGGTTAGGCAAAAACTTGCTAGCCAACGACACATCGGCACCAAATCTCGTTATCCAACGGGGAAAGATCACCGTCACCTCCCGATGAGATGCATCCACTACACTTGCGGGAGTAACGATTTCTGTAGTTGAAGTGGCCGACAATCAATCAATTCCGCCAGTCTCTCGATAACACCACCGACCCCTGCTCCTCCTCGCCGTCTTCACCTCGCACGCAACCCCACCAAGGAGATAAAAAGGTTTCCTGCAAAATGCAGCAAGATAGCACGCCGAAAAGGAGATCATCCTAGCATTCAGAAAAAAACATGAGTATGTCCAACGCATTTTAATCCTAAGTTCATTTTTGCTGAACACTTTTATTTGAGCATGTTGACGCTTCGCTATGCGTGTCGAAGTTGGGAGACTCCCGTCTATGCGATGGACATAAAGTATCCTCGACTGTCTTTACACCGTAAATATGACCATCTTCTCTAAATTTTAAATTCTAAAATTTGAATTTTTAGCACTAGTGCTACAGTGAGACTATGCTTAAGTGTTCAGACACAGCTTCCTAGCGTGAAGGTAGGTGATTGAAGGTAGCCATGGTTCAGACAAATCGGTGAATGCAACAACAAAAAATAGTTTCGTCTGATCGCATCAGCTACAAACGACCCAAAATTATCATTTAGTGATTTGAATACTTGAACAAATGTAAAATAAAAGTCAATAAGGGTGTCTAAAAATATATATTGTATGATACATGTGGCATTGTGGTATTTTGTAGTAAATTTTACCTACTTTAATTTTGTACATAACAATTTTTTTTAGATAAAACGCAGAGTTTTGAAGATATAAGCGAAAAACTAAAAACAAGACGAAATTTTTAGTGTTTTTCATTGTCTTCTCTGTGAAGCCAACCTTTTTGAGGTGGCAAACATTAAATTCAAATTCAGTACCCTCAAAAACATAGAGAACAGTTGAGAAAAAAACTTCCGGAATTTTGTCCTGGATCGGGCTCTTTTGAACACAAATTGACCGGACTACAAGTGGTTAGTTAATTTTCTTCAGGCTTGAAGGTGGTACATAAGAGCTGAAGAAAGGTTGCGACCCCCTGCCGAAATCCGTCTTTCTTATTAATACAAAAGTAAGAAAAATAACTGCCCTCCGTGACCCCTTCACACATACCTGGAGCAGATCCAGCCAATCTTTTTTTTCTGGGGAGAGGAGGCGTAGATTTTTGTTAAATAATAAATATATTTGTTATTATCTTGTATGTTATTTATGTATTGTAGATATGATACTATACAATATTATTGTTTACATGATTACATAATTCGAACATAAATACATAGTTAAATCAATTTTGCCCAAAAAAGGAAGGTAAATGAAAACTCTAGGCCTTTTTGGGGGGGCATGCCCCCGCCCCCGGATCCGCCAGACACTCGCTCAAGACGACTGGCGAAACCTTGAAATGTCCATGTCATTAGTAATCTCTTTTAAATCATTGTTGGATGTGGAGATTTCAATATTGACTTAATGAGCGAATCCCACGAAAAAGAGCCGTTTCTCAATTTAATTCATTCTTTTAATTTGGATATTACAGTGAACGTATCTACATGGAATACACTTAAATCACAAACAGCAAAAGATCAAACTCTAAATAACAAAACCACAACTAGATATGAAATAATAACGAATAATCTAGGTTACAGTGGCACGATGCACAAATTCTTACAATTACTAATAAGCTGAATACTGACACAATAAATAAAACACGCATGTGCAGAGCATTTACTAAAGTTAACATAAAATTATTTACGGACTACTTGCTGAAGGAATCTTGGGAAGCAGTTTATAACGCATTGACACAAATGAAAAATATAATTTATTTTTCTCAGAGCTTTCATTTCATTTTAACGTGTGCTTTCCTATTAAAAAGAGAAAATTAAACATTTCACGAAAAAAGAATACTTGGATCACACAAGGAATTAGAACATAGTTGTTCCGTCCACGCCACAAACGCCCTTGGCGGCATGTCATTGTTTCCTCCTTCAGAGGCTTGCCGCACCCACCGCGAGCATCCGGTGCTCCCACCGCTGGCTACCCTCACCGCCGCCTCCCCCACCCCGGCTGCCGCCAACGCGTCCCCCGAAGGGCCGGTAGCCATCAGTTCCCGGCGGAGCTGCAGCAGCGGGCGGAGACGGCGCTTGAAAGAGCGCTGCGGCCGTCCGCTCCGCGCATCCTGCGCGAGACCGGCAGAGCGGCGAACAGCGGCGTGCACAGGGCCTTCCACAGAAGAAAGGGCCCAAAGCACGTCGCCTTCACCTTCCGCCCACTTCCCGCACAAGCTCTCTGAGCTGTGCGACGCGGGGAGCAGATAGTGCGTGGGAGGCGGTCGCTGCTTCCTGAAGCCGGAAACCGCGTGGAGGCGCGGAAACGCGCCCGCCCGGCCTGGGCCTGGGCCGTCGGGTTTCGAGGACGTCACGGCGCCACGGACGCCTGAGTGAAGTCGGCGCCGTGGCGAAAAACAGTGCGGGTAAATAGTGTTGTGACAGTGCAGTGAAGTGCGGTATGAATGTGTGAATGAATGTGTTTGTAAATATAGAATAAGCATGAATGAGTGAGTGACTGAACGAAATCAAAATAGATGACAAGAAGAACTTTATTAAGAACTTTAAACTTTTTCTAAACAACTTGTATATATTAAACAATTAGCCCAAAGAGGCAATGTGTAGTTTTAATTAGGTTAAGATTAGTTTTTAATTAGTATATTTAAGATACCGCCCTCCTCAAGCTCCATAAACCCAATCGGTTGGAGCATTCATGTACCCGTACATGTGAATAAACTCCCGCCTTGCCAGGGCTACTGGCAAGGGGAAAATGAAAACCGGCCGGCATTGCTGTTTGGTCGTTGCTGCTGTAGCCTACCGAGCAACAATTCCGCCTTCGGCAAGTCGACTACCCCCCCCAAAACAGCACGCGCCAACAGGTCGTCGTCTCTGCGCGACAAAAATCTCTCCGCGACGGACAAAGCAAACCCGGCCCGGCCCGGCGCCATCTGGTCTCTCTCGAGTGTAGAACGTAACCCCACTGCCTTCGGCACGGGTGCAGCCGGTATACATAGGTGCTCACCGAGCAACAATTCCGCCTTCGGCAAGTCGACTACGTCCAACGCAGACGGACTTTCAGTCCGTACGTGAGTTCCGGCTGATCAACGCGAGCCAGATTCCGTGCTGTGCTCCCATTGAGGCGCTACATCCGCGCCCTACCGTCGACGGACCTTGTGGAAGCGCGCATTCATTTCCGCCCCGCCAGTGCAACCCCTCAGGCACACCGCCTGCAACACATTCACTGTTGCCCATCAACAGTGGTCCGTGACGAAGCGTGTAGGAACAGTCCAGTGACTGTGATCCTGGAGACAAATCACCTAACGGACGCCTTCCGTAGCACAGGTGCATTTTATGGGCCATATTCGGAATCCACTTAGGTAGCTCAAACTAGTCCTGCCCTCAGCAGATGAAGGGTGGTCATTGCAAATGTAAATATTGTAAAATTAATAATAAATAGTATGTGCAATGTAAGTTGAATTCAGATAACCCTTGCTTCTTCCCTCAACCAGCGCCCTCCCTCTCTCCCCCTCCGGGCAGCTCACAGCCCGGCGCGGCGTAAGCTTGTCATTGTACAGAGAAGGTCCCGTTCAGTCCGCGAAAGCAACCCCCTCCCTTCCTGGCCATTCTTCCCTTTCTCTGTTCATTCGTGTAAAAACAAACGTACGCTCTTCTTTATTTCTAAACATCATAACGTATCACCCGGTTCCCATGCATACTTCCGAGAATATAAAATAATTTTAAGGAAAATAATAATTCAGGCAAAAATAATGAAAAATAATGAGGATATTTTGAACGCTAGAAACAAAACTAAAGCAATGTGGAATATCGTAAAAAATACGACCACGTCATCACGATATGTCGTAGAGAATGTTGTTTTAAAGGATAATGAAAGAGAAACAAGTAATCCAGAAAAAGTTATGAATCTCTTCAACACTTTTCGAGAATTGCGGTTGATCTCACGAAGGGATTAAAACCACAAAATTCAACATCTTATGCTTCTCAAAAAAAATTCGACACATGTTTATTTACGAAACTTCTTCCAACGAAATCCTCAGAATAGTCAGTTAACTAAAAAATAAGTATTCATCTAGTTTAGATGAATTTCCGAATTGTTTATTAAAAACGTGTGCACCTGCCATTATGCACCCATTAACTCACATTTTCACTCACGTTTTCAGACTCACAACACGGTTTTAGAAAATCAAAATCTACGGAAACTGCCATTTTTTTCTTTCCTTAAAGATGTTGCTTCATCAGTGGACCAAATTGAAGATCCCATTGGGATATTTTTAGATCTTTTGAAAGCTTTTGACGTTATTAACCATAACATCTTGCTCTCAAAATTACCTTTTATGGAATTCGTGGTATTGTCTTAGATTGGATAACCTCGGACCTTAAACATCGATTTCAAAGAGTAGAAATACCGTACTGGCACGAAAGGACATTATTTACTTATCTCTCCAATTCTTTGCCAATTGAACATGGGGTTCCTCAAGGTTCGATCTTAGGTGCTACCCTTTTTTGTTGTACGTAAATGATATGCCCTCATTAAAAATGAAAGAACAGTTCTGTTTGCCAATGACACGAATGTTCTTTGCAAAAAAAACAATAAATAGTACACTTTCAGAAGTTTCAAATTGGTTTTGTAATAAATTAATAGTTAACGAAGGAAAAACTGTATCAATGCAATTTGCGTTTCAAATTGGCAATCGTTGCTCCATTGAAAATGAACAATATGCAATAAGCTGATGTTAAGGTAACAAAGTTTCTAGGTCTCTCAATTTAATCAAACCTCAAATGGAATGTACATATAACAGAATTAAACACTAAATTAAGTTCATTATGTTATGCATTCAGAATTCTTTCTAATTCTGTCAGCCTTCATGCAGCTCGTTGCGTGTATTTTGCAAATGTACATTCCCGCCTGAGATATGGCATAATATTCTGGGGAAGCTCATTCTTTAGTTCCCAGACATGTAGATTGCAAAAGAAAATTATCCGAATAATGAAAAAAAGCCATCCGCGTGATTCCTGCAAGCCTCTTTTAATTGAGCTTGGAATCTTACCATTGCTTGCCTATTTATTTACGAATCTTTAGTATTTGTGAAAACTGACTTACTTAACGGTGGGAACTTATTTTCATGTAATACTGATATTTATAGTTACAACACTCGACGTAGAAATCATGTTCATCAAGTGTCAATATCAACAGCTCACCACAAGAAATCCACATACATGTAGGTTACTTTACAACGCATTGCCAGATGAAATTAAACAATTAAAATTGGTACACAAATTTAAGTAAAAAGTAAAATATTTTCTACTGCAAAACTGTTTCTATACAATTAGAGACTATACTGATCGTCAAAAAGAAAAATAATGTTTACTTTAACAAAAGAAAATATAGTATAATGAATTAGTTTACATTTGCATAATATATTTTTTTTAAAAAGACTTAAATGCCTGTAACAAATAATGTAATTCATCTTCCGGGTCAATCACCCCCATCTCGATCGGGTTTTTGTCCATTTTCCCTGATCCATTGAGCAAGTGCTGAGATGGCCTTGATTTGTTTCTGGGCGTAAATGTAGCTTCACTATGCGCACGTTTTTTTGAGCTTTCGTTTTGCTTGTTGTGGTAGTAGAGTTTAGGGTGAGTTTCTATTTTGTTAGAAATACAGAAAAATCAAATCCGTTCGTTCGTTTACCGTTACAAATAGGTTTTTTATAATTCGCCAACAAAAAATCTAGTTTTTGAAATGTTAATCTCTCGCTTTTTAAAATTTATTAATATTATTGTTTATTATTATTATTATTATTATTATTATTTTCATCTTTCAACTATTAATAGTTAAGTTGTTGGGAAGGGATTCTGAAACTCAAGAAAGCATGCGCAGATTTTCTCCCCCATACCTGTACGTCGTCGTCGTCGTCGTCGTTGTTGTTGTTTGTTGCATCGTTGACGCAACGCGTCTCTTTACCTCTTGTTGAGAGTTGAGCGCATTCTCTGGAGTAATTCTCCGTTACTGAGCAATTTACTTTCATTACTGTTTCTCAGTAATTACTATATTAGTCAAGTCTCGTCTCGTCACGTCGCAGTGAGTCAGTGCCTTTTATCCCTTCGGCCAGGGGCTCAACGCCGTTAGATCCCGGGGTTCCTAGCCGGTCACCCAACCAGGAACCCGCGAGTTTCGAATTTGCTTAACCTCCGTGACTTCACGGAGCGTAATAAACTAATTCGGCTAATGGCGAAGGCATATACAGTTTTTGACTAAATATATATATGTATACCCGCCGCTTAACGGGTGACTAACAGCCACGTGACGCCGGCAGGCGCCAGGCAGTCGCTTGATGGAGGATCTGTTCTTGAAGGATCTGTACTACGCAGTTCCCACTTGTGAGAGAACTTCCTGCCTGACTCCACGTGTACACTTGTGCACATGCGCTCAAGTGTCCACGGGTTTCAGTGGATTGGCATGCTACATCTTAGCCGCAACTTCCTGAATGCTGTTTCTAATGATTTATTAGAATTTATAAGTGCTTTCCAGATGCTCAGGATGCGGTACTTCGGCTGATTGGGTGACAAGTGTGAGGCACAGGTGTGGAATATAACTTACGTACCTGCACGCCATTTTTTTTCTTAACATCAAATAACAGTTAAAATCTGTGTGCGACGTACAAAGGGGAGAAGTGTATTTTGTGCACGTTTTCTTAAATTATGGGATCTCTTGCCTAATCCATATAAAAATTGAATTGTGAATCCAGGTGTGAACGAACATTTTCTGGCATAAGTTAAAAAGAAAATATTAGTTCCTGTGAAATAAAAACTGTTTGCAAAGGAAGAAGCTACAGATTTTGGCTATTATCCTTCATTGTGGCCTTCGCGAAGGAATCGACTTACTGCCGCCGGAAAAAGAACATTAATTCGAATATACTTGCGATTTTGTATCGTGGCAGCTGAGGGTATTATTTTCAAGATGGAATATGACACGACATTTTGCGTCTTTCTCGGTTCTGCCGCATGATCACGACCGATTCAAGCAATGCTGCAGATCAAGCGACTCTAGCGGAACGATAACTACAGTATAACCGGCAACGTATAAGCGACTCTGACAGTTCTCCCACCTCGTGCGGTGGTACGTCATGTGAACAGCTTGAAGCGAACTGATCAGCTTGCGAGAATTTGTTTACTTTCTCACAGCCAGGGTTCAGCGTTGCTATTTATCTGACTTACACGAAGTCGCTTGAGAAGCGCGCAGATCCCTGTCATCGGCAGTATTAGTGCGAATGAAATGTGCCTTTGACGATGCGTGCCAGGCCAGTTCGTGTGTGACTTCCGAGCGCATTGGCCCGAGTCTGAGAGTTTCGTGTGGGCTACGCCACATACATCGCGCAAACGTGGAGTACTATTAAAGATCGTGAATTTTTGTATGTTTATGCGAATATTTCGAGACCGAAAAGGTGATCGGCGGATGATTATTACCTCTCGACAATGTTATGGGTAGAGTTGCGACTGCACTGTAAATAGAGAACAAAGCCATCCGGAGCTGACGCATAAAGTTTTCAACGCGGATTGGGAGGCGATAAGGTTCGGTTGTGTGGAAGGTTATGGTCATGATATCAAGACCTGTCATAGCCTGTCGGTAAGTGACAATGATTTGAGATTTCATTTATCTCTCATGTAAATGGTGCCATGTGCATAGCAATGCATGGCAACAGCTCATCAACGCCAGAGTCGCTTATACCCTGCCGGTATTGTTTATATATTATCCACTAAACTAGAAAACGAGTACAGAACATAATTTCATGAAGACTGGAATAAAACTGTAGTTCCTGAAAAACAAAACAAAAAAACACTTCTTTATGTAAGATAAAATAAAAAATTGAAAACGAGTAGTACTATTAGTTATGCCTGAAAACCGCGCTAACTTGTAGTGAAAATCATTTTAAAATGTTGTCCAGCCGTTCCAGAGATTATCCCAGACAAACATAAAGGTAATGGTAAAAAAAAAAAAAAACTAAAATCGGGTTTTCAAATAATCTAAATTAGGAAATTAGATTACTAAAGGACAGAGTTTTTGAAGTCACACACATTCCAATTTCATTTATTCAAGTACTCAAAATATTCCTATTATTTTCGATCGAAGCCGGTTCAGTCCAGTTTTAAATTTACCTCCAAAGTTGTACGCAAAGAGTTTGGAAATGCCGAGGGATCTCAGCGGGCGCAACCAATTATAATTCATGATTCTCCATCGCCCGTTTCCCGCACACCAAATTTGCAGCCAATGAGCGAAAAGAAATGTTAGCTCGGTATTTCAAGTTTAAATTCAATGTCTGCCGTTCCCCATGTGGTCTCTTTCATTCCTCGCCATTCCTGTTACAACAACCATATTATACTTTCTGTCTGTAACACTTCATGGGACTGAAACGCGTATAATTGCTAAGTACATGTTGGTCAACATTTACGCATAGCTTCACAATGTTGTATATGATTTTATCTAGAAGGCACGCGAAATGGCATTTTCGGAAATCCCGTAAAGCGTGTTGGAAAGAAGGCGATAGTTTGAAGCATGGGTGGGATGAACTTGATATGGATGGGAGTTTTCAATTTTACTTGCACATCAGTGCAATATATTCAAGGTAAGTGAAAATAATCGCGTAATGCCTGAATTTTTGTGATTGATTTGTTTTCCCAACCCTGTCTTAATATGGACAGTGGAAGAGGTTTCTTTGAAATTCTCTTCCATCACATTATTCTGCTAGGTGACAATGTTTGCTGTTAATTGGAAGGATGGGGCAACGTGATAACCTTCTTGCAACTAATTTTTGGGAGTCTGAAGAACTTCGTATAAATATAGAGGTTTCTCACTGTACAGGTTTCTTGATATTTTCTAGCTATGTCTTATTTGTACTAACAAGTTTGTATAGCTTTCGAATCGTAATGTTTTTTCTTTGTGAATTTGTAAGATCCCAATGTTGAATGTGAGAAATGCGTTATGATGCCCCGAACCCTTTCAATTATTGTATCAAATAAGATCATTTGAAATCTCCCCACTCTTTATTGGATTTCTCATATTCTTTGGTAAATTGCTATCTGTGCTTTTTGTGTATACGTTGATGGATTACAGTTGCTTTCTAACAGGTTGAAAAAGGTGTTATAGGTACAACAGTATCCCTGATGATTATTTTATTGAAATATTTTTTTCAGGTGCACATCTGCAGTTTTTAGATTTAATGCACAGTGGTGAGAAGTAATTTCATAAGCTTTTTTTAATGCTGCTACTGGAGTTTCCTGTCCTACTGTTTCATGAACTTAGTTTGTTGGAAAGAGGTTGTGTGCATTTTGCTGTTCAAAAGTTATATTTTCAAATTATTTTTATTTCAGCTGATGTTTAAAAGATGGCATATTTGATGCTATGAAAAAGATGCTGGAAACCAAACCCAATTTTTGAAGGTAAGTTAATTTTAAAATGTCTAGGATATTTGAAACTCGCTAAGGAATTTGAATTCCAGTAGGATTAGGGGTTAAAAACAAATGTGTCCGAATATTTATATTCTTTTAAATGACGACTGTATGTACACTTTGAGATCAAGGAACGTGCTAAAATTTCTTGTGTTGCAAATTCATACTGTTTTTTTTTATTCCCCCACATTACTATGATAAAATATTGCTTTTTGGTGTGGAGGTGTGTACCGTATTAAATTATGCAATTGTACGAGTGAAGCTTGATATCCGTATAATGTTTATTACGTCAATGATGTAACCAGACAAATTACCACCATGGACAAGCCTCTTCAGGGACTCTGCATCAAACAGACTTTGACACTCTTCTTTGATTTATGCTTTGTAAATGCATATCACATCACGGCATCTATGACTAACTGCTGAATTGCTTTGAAACAAACAAACCCAATAAAAAATCGTAGTGTTCTGTTACATCACTACGAAAATTGTGATTTATTAGGAAGATGTTTTGGAAAGAGTGATAAAAACTCAGATGATTTAATTACTGTTATAGTAAAGAAACATGTCAAATAATCAATAGTTTGATTGAATGAACAACATAATGTCCTATTGAATTATTGAACAGATCTAAACACAGGATGTTTTCAATAAAAGAATTCAAAGAATAAGAACACCAACAAACAACTGTGTTGTTACAACAAATTGCCAAAAATTGTAATACAAGAAAAAAGTATAATAATTTTTTTATTTTTTACTCAATGAAAATGCACTTCCTCAAAATGGTGACCATGCCATGTACTTGTTTCACAAGGGAGTTATTTGTATTGTGTTTTTCAGCACCTGCAGTAATTTATTCATATAAAGGTTTTAATCCCTATAAAGTTGTACTTGGATTTCCTTTGAAACTGGTCAATTAATTCTTTACTGAAAATCAATTTCACTACATTTCACAAATGTATTCTTATTTTCATATTTTCTTAGCATTTGAAACACATTCTATTATCAGAAAGAAATGATAAGTGCTCTGAAAATCCTTCGTTTTGAAAACTGGCAATTAAAAATTCAGTAATGCCAACATAGTCATAACAGTTCTTTCAAATTCGATTGATCTCCTGAGGTGGACATTGCGAGAGAAACCTGGGGAACATCCCCTCAGGAGAAAGATCAAAACAAATCTAATGGGCAAAATCTCCTTTTCTTGATTTCCTTTTTCCTCTCACCCACTTCTTTTCTCCATCTCCTTTCTCTCAAGATCTATTTTCTCTCCCCCCCCTTTTTTTCCTCCCTCAGTCTTTTATCATCTTTTCTCTCCCCCTCGTCTTTTGGATAGATATTTTTTAATATTTTTATTATATGAAATAATTGAAGTTGACATAGGTTAGGAAAGACTAAATTTTATAGAAAAAAAGTGTTGAGGTTATTTTGTGGGGACAATTTCTGTCATTTGATTGTTGAATTCCAGAAGTTGCAGTTCTCATATTTGGTAATGGAACCTTTTTCTACAATGAACTGGTTCACAGCTTGATCTACTGTTGTGTGGACCACTAGTAGATCTCTGCAGCATCTCTCCTGTAGCCTCTCTTTGTGTTGACAAGAAGATGCGTTTTGGTGAGGTTGGAAAGCAAACTTTTTTAATTCCGCCTAATTTTATGACGTGTGGTTATGCCATGTATTGAGTACACAGTTTTGAGAACAATCGAATATATATGACTGAACTACTAAACTTTTGGATTCATAGGCTTCTGCAGAGTCCTTTGGTACTTCGCTTTCTGGGATGGGGAAGGACCTTGACGCAGCTCATCCCGGTCAGCCAAGTATCATACTAAAATTTTGATATTGAATAAATTGGAGCAGTAGATAAATTAATATGAATCATTATAATGTCAAAAAAAGATTCACACAATAATATAAGACTGTAATTAACTGTAAGCTACATTTTTCTGAACCTATGGTGATTTCGTTATTTTCAGTAAATTGATTTTCAAAATTGATGAGAATACCTTATGGTCCAATTGCTGTATCAAGGACCTGATAACACACCTGCACATTTTCTTGAGCCTGTCCCCACTCCTTTAATTAGTTGAATTAAGAGTAAATGTGAGTGACGAGCGTTGTTCACAAAATCTCATCGAGACATGTTCTCTCCCCTATAATAGAAATTATTTTACATCGAAAAACGAGCAATAGGTTTGATATAGTAGTCCTGTCATAGAAATAACCAAACCCCCACTCTTGCATCCAATGAAATGAGGGCTCAAGAAAACGTGCACGAATAATACCTTGTTTTTGTTATAAGTGAATGAAAGAAAAATTGTTTGTGGAACTCTTTGAACATTAAACTGATGGTGTAGCTGATGATATAACTTGGTTGACATAATCATACTTCATTTTGGAAAAAAATTAATTCCAAAGTAATATCTCCCAATAATATTTTTCAGAAAGGAAAGGTCTTTAAATTTAGCTTTATAGTTCGTGACAGTTCAACAGCTTTGAGATACATAATGATAAATTAAACAATTTTTTAACACACATTTGACAGCATGAGGTAGAAGCAATTTAAGAATTTCAGTACAAAAACTTAAAAACAAATGGAGATGTATCACTATAGAAATAAGCTTTTTGACTCGTCACAGAGAGCTTTCTTGACGTAAGCCTCTATTGCAACAATGAGTAATGTAACAAGGACTGCTGGAAATACCAAAGATGACTTAGGCCAATTCTGGTGCTCAAAGGAGAGCTAAAATCCTTTAAAAATGAGGTATATTGTCGGGTGAAATTCATTCAGGGCTACTTACGAGGCAGTGATAAGACATTTGCCCATGTGATGAAAATTCTTAGTTTAGTAGTCAAGTAAATTAGTAGACTCACGACTGTGTGTCTTATTTCGAAATGTTTTCCCAGAAAATTAGTAAGTATGAAAATTAGGAAATTAGAAATGGTCCAAAAGAATAGAAGTTTGAGGATCATTTCCCCTATTCATATTTTATTTGGTTCTCGAGTATCTAAAAGTGTGAAAATATTAACAGAAGGATCTGGAATGGGTTAGTACTATTTGTTTCTGTAAATAATTATCATTGTGTTAAAACAATGATTTTCAATTCACTGAGCATATTCTAAATTATCCTGTGACTTGCCAAACTTTTTCTTGGAACAAGATGTTTTGGGTATTTGAAATTTTTCCTAAAAAGTGCTAAATGGGAAATATTCTGATGAGAATTGATTCATTTTCAAAGTTGGTTTAAACAAGTAAAGCCGATTGTAAATATAATTATGCATGTCTCAAAGATATATTACTGAGAATATGTTCTATGATAATGGACTTATGTAATTTAAATACTATACTGCAAAGAAGTTGTTGGAAAATTCAGAGGTATCAATTTTTTACTTAATAAACTATGCAGTTTTTTGTAAAATTGAGTTTGTACTGTAAGGGAAAAAATGTTCAGTGTACATTAGTGTCTGCTTGTATTTTATGAAGTGTATTTTGCATTGTTGTGTTAGTGTGGTTTATCTCGTTATTTAATTTTTGGGAGAGGAATTTTTAATACTTCCTTGGATGTACAACCTGAAAAACACTGGATTGCAGTTGACAAAATTTATGTTGAAACTACTGGAAAATGTATATGATAAATCTGTAATATTTGTGCAGATACCAATACACCACCGCTTGTATGGGCTAAGAGTAAGCAAAGAGATGAGGTACACACGATTACATGCATCAAGCTGGTGTGTCAAATCACTACGACAGAGGCTGCAATGGCAGAACTGTTCCTTTCATTTCCTGATGATATTTTTCATGTACTTCCAAATGACTTTTGAGTTGCAAAGAATGGATCCAACATTTGAAAAGACTATAGATTTACTGCGATTTTTCCATAGCTGTCTGTGACATTTAATCAGCTGTTAGGGTGCCATGCAATCGGGACCTTACACGGCACTACAGTGATGTCGCTATAGTGGCGTTCAACCTTCCAATTGGAGGACACTGTAATGGCTGATTTACTTCAGAGGCAGCTATGAATTAATCCAAGTATAGACATGTGTGATAATTAGGGACAGTTAAAAATGGTTTTATTTTTACAAAAATTTATTTTTTAAAACTTGGATTTGTTTTTATTTCATAAACAAAAGAAATTAAACAAATAACAATAATAGTAATGAACAGCATATAGAATAACACAAAGAATAAATGTCATTAGCTTAGGTTTACAATACACGCAATGTATGATCATCACACTAAAAATAAATCATTGTTAATATCTCAGCATTGGCAGCTGTTAAGTTCCTGCGATGATCACTAACTACAAGGCTGTGAGCTGAGAAACTTCTTTCTGAATCAGTGTTGGAAGTTGGAAACCACCCACACTTCAAAGCAGTGGTGGCATACTCACGAGGCAATTTCAAACCTGCCAGCTCTTCTGCTATATTTATATTTGCACTGATTTTCATTGTCAAACAATTGTTAACTGTTCTCTGAAATGTAGCATGTCTTTCAATGAATTTATTTTGCTGAGGGCTTCTGATAAATGGTGATTTTTTTAAAAAATGAAAGCAAGATGTTTGGTGAATCAGTTCATGGAACATTTTGAGAATCAAACAATTGGCCTACGCTTTCTACAATATTTTGTTCTGGATCAAGAAACAAATCTTTTAAGCTTTACAATTGCTCTTGAAACGCCTGCAGTAATTGCAATTTTGCTCTGTTATTTATTTCGAGGAAGCTTTTGCAGTGGACACCACTGGAGGACTAAGTACATCATCACTGGCAAGTTACAAGGCAGTTTCTGTATTTGTAAGTTTTCCATGCAGCATGTGCATTGCAGGACAAGTAAAAAAAAAAAAACAATAAGGTCTGTACATTTGTGGCAAACACTTGTAGAAATACGGCTTATAATTTAATTATTTGAATTGCCACTTGAGATGCTTGCATAAAAAACTTAACACCAGCATTGCCAGTCTCAACAAAAGGAATGGTACACGGTCATCAATGCAGCTCGACAGGTATTCAACAGATTGAAATCATGAATTCAACCATGAATGAGATAAAAAAATTGCAGCTCTTTTTGAGAAAAGATTGAAAATGTCCAGAAGGTTTCATGTGAAGTATTCCCAAATTTTAAGGAATGTTTTTCAAAATCACAGCACCTTGAGTCAAGCCAAATCGACTGGGGAAATATCGATTTTGGAAAAAATCCTACGTACGGTTTAGGGCTGCCAGTGGCGTATGGATGAACGGACAGTGGTTGATTTCGTTCATCTAGTGGTATTAAAAGATCAAGAGAACGGTAAAGCCGACGAGGTTGAAAACGGTCAGAATTATTCCTTGTGCCAATTTCCATTGTATTTTAATGTAGTGAAATAGTATAATAATAAATTCATTGCCCTCAATTCATAAGTATAATCAGGTTATCAATATTGAAACTACTTGAGAGATAGTGCATGAAATTGCCTACTCTAATTGAAGGTTCATGAGTCACTGACTCAAAATGTAGTATTCTGATTCGAACTCTTACTTAAATGAATAAAGAAAGCCTACAATAGTTGTTATTCGTCACTGAATCTTCTATTCTATCTTCACATGGCACATCAGCTCCAGGAACATGCACTACTCCAAAACTTCTGTTGGTAGCTGTTCAATTTTCTAAGTTGGTAGTGGCCAGATGCTTGTTATTTCTGAGTCTGAAGAAATCAATAGGAAACGAACCAGATCTTCCTTGATACAAATTGACCAGGTCCGAATTGACTTCCCTGCGGTACCCCATAATTAACACTCTTTAAGGAACTTTCTATATTAGCAAGTTTAACAATGAACTTCCTGTCCGATAAGTAACTCTCAAAAAGCCTTTAAAAGCGATCTTTAAGTCCCACTTCATTCAATTTTTTATTAATATTTTATGGTCAACAGTATCAAATGCTTTACTGTAGTCTATATACAATGCAAGAGTTCCTTGCCCCCGGTTTAGTTGTTCAGTAATATAGTTGCCTACTTTGTTAAGTAGCTGTTCAGGCCCTCTTCCTTTTTGAAAGCCATACTGGCCCTAGTCAATCATATCATTTTCTTTGAGGTACTTATTTAATTTATTTACAATACTTTTTCCATGATTTTTTCAATAACCGACAAGATTGAGATTGGTTGATAATTCGCTAGTTCATAGCTCACCATTTTTATAAATAGGTCTAATTATGGCTATCTTCATGCAGTCTGAAAAAATACCTAACCTCATGATGTTGTTGATAAGAGTAGATAACGTCTGACAAAATATTTCTGAATTGTTACATATATCTCGCGCCCTAATCCTATCATAGCCAGCACTTTTATTAACATTAATTTCTTTAATAATTTTCTTAATTATCTCTGGGTTGGTAAATGGGATATAACAGCTTACTTTCAATTGTTGCTCATCCAAGTTATCCTTTTCACTACCATACATTCTATTCCTTCTATTGTTTCCTCAACTTGCCTTACAAATTGTTCTGCAAAGTCATCAGCAATATTTTGTATTCTCTTAGTTTTGCCAAGTGAGTTTAAAATTTTATAATCTACATCTTTAGATTTTTTTCCTATTTAAGGCATTTAATTCCGCCCATAGTGTTTGCTATTAGTTGTTTTATTTTCAAATTTTTCTTTATAGAACTTATTTTTTGCATTATATTTCATTGTTTAGTCTATTCCTAAACTTTGTTTAAGAAAGCCTGTAAACTTATTTTTTTTGGATTGGATTTCCATTTTCTAAACAGGCTGTCTCTTCCTTTCATTTTACTAGTCAAATTATGAGTGATCCATCCTTTTATGTTGACTTGATCTCTTTCACATTTTGCAAATATTGAATATTACAATCATAGATATTTTTAAAACTAACAATTATCTCATTACAAAACACATTAACATCATTATTTATACACTTTTCCCAATCATGTCTTTTAATGCTTTTTGTATGTTCTCATTATATTTGGTTATTTCTCAGTTGGTTACATGCAATGTCATTATTTACATAATTGTTTGGATTAAAGTGGGATACTGTGGGATAGTGATCAGATATCTTAAAGAGTATAACTGATGCTTTAATTTCGTTTCATTTAGATCGTATGTATATATGATCCAGTAATGAAGAACATAATAATCCCTCTCTAATTTCTTCCCTTGTTGCTGATTCAATGGTATTTACAACCCCCTTTACCACACATCATAACTTCATAGTCAGGTATGCCATATGAACTCTTGTTCAAAATATTGATATTCATATCCCCTACAACTATCGAAGTTTGATTGTTATAATTGTCAATTAGGATTTCAAGTTCATTAATGTATTGAACTTTACTCAAATTAGGCGGTCTATAAATTACATCTATAGATTTTTTTTTTCTCCCATATAATTGAAAGTGCCTGTTATATTTTCAAAGCTATTAGATGAATAAGGAATTTCATTATTGTAGTACACTATCACTACTCCTCCTCCTCTGTTATTTCTTAGTTTATAAAGCTATTGTAATTTTTAATTTCGTACTGACTTATTTCATGTTCTTGGATATTTACTTCCTTAAACATATAATATCAAAGAGGCTCTGATTTAGTAAGATTAACAATTGATCAAAATATTTTCTTATAGATTTTATATTTAAATGAAATATACTTACACCTATATCTCCTGAGTAGTCGTTTTTATGGAGTTTCCATTGTTTTATATTATTGCACTGTTTAAAAATAATTTGACTATTGTTTGGGGTAAAGTTGTTCCAATCCATTATTATTATTTTAAATTATTTTAAATTTTTTTTAGTGCTTTACTTCTATATATTACTTATTACCTGTGATATATGCTGTGGCCAACTTAGGTGCTCCATCCGGTATACACTTTATTTTCGCCACGGCGCCGACTTTACTCAAGCGTCCGTGGCGCCACTTTGCAATGTGTTAAAAGGTGGCGGCCTGCTCCTGTGGGGGAGCTCTTGCGCCGATAGTGTTCAGTCTTATTTTGTTTAACGTTTTCGCAGCCGCCCTACGATTGTCTCATATGTGGGCGGCGTGCATTGTCGTGATTGTTGTGATTTATTTAGTTCCACTCAATGTTTTGAGTTAGATTTAGCTGCTCCCAAAAAGAAGTGATGTTGTTTCAGAAGTCAGCTCCCGTCGTCACTCGCTCCCCGGTCTTATTTTTTTTACAATGTATACAGTGAGTTTTTTTCTATGTACCTAAAACTAACCTAGCCAGATCCCATAACCAAGTATAATAATAATAAACCCAAATCCGTAACGAAATATTACTACATCTAATTTAAATGACTAATCTTATTTCTAATTGATTGAATATTAGGTGAGTGAGTGAATGAATGAATAAAATGACATTGAATGCATGAGAATATGAGTACAAATAAAATATAAATGCAATTTCTACTACTAATTTTAAATAAGTAAAATAAAGTAAAAGATTTAGATGAATGAATGAATGGATGGGAGTGATGCATAATACCTGAATACAAATGCCTAATAAAATACAATTAAATTACAATTACAAATATAGAATAAATGACAAATTTACTACATGTATATACACTACACACAATAATGATCATCTTGATGAGTGATGTGAAAGATATAAATGACATGGGTCGTGAAGCACATAAATTCGTGAGCGCATTTGGGCGCTGCTGTTTTGCAATGGCGATCGACTATCTTTAACTGCAACGCTACGTCGCAGTGTAGATGAAATCGCTCACTCCTGTAGTTTTAGTCGAGTCATGTATGAAACGAGAGAAGAGGAAAGGAGAGAGCACGGCTCTTTGTGGGCCGCCAGCGAGAAGAGGAAGTGTGAGATTTATAGATGACAGAAAGAGCGAGATGATAGATAACAGATAATTAGATTTAGTAGAAAGGTGGGGACGTGCAAGTTCTATTTTTGATGCCGAACTAGCCGCAACCTTGTGGACAATATTGTGCTTTTACCTTAATTTTGTATATATTTATGTAGATAACATTGCCACCATTTGTAATTTGTCTCGTTCTGTGTGTCACTCTGTTCTCCCAGAACTGCTTATGCTTGCTCATATCGTGTACAAGTTTTGTCATTTTTCTGCCATGCATGTCAAACCAGACTTCCTTAAAGCAGATGCCCCATCTCGATGGGCCTCCGGCGGATCGACGGGCCCCTGACCAATCAGGAGCCACCGTTGCGCATCCCCACGCCACGGTGGCTTCCGGGGGCTCGGCAGTCTGATGCCGGAGCACACCGGGAGTGGACGCATCTAGACTTGTACATACTCGAGTAGAATGAGCAATATACAATTTGCTTATAATTAAATATGTCTATACTGCCATTTTATTTCTCCTGCAGAAGTCGTAAGTAATTTGTAAACTCCTCCCTAACCTCCTCCTGCTGTTGGCTATAATTATGGAGCCTGCCTTGTTCCAAATTCACGAACGCATTTATTGGTGGCATGCCATCACACCAATTCCCTTGAATAGTCTCGTGGGATTCATTTTCCGAATCAATTAGACCCGACACTAAATAATTGGAATCACTGTCCTTCGAGAGAAGGAAGCTGTGCAAAACACATATGGCCAGCACATTTTTTTTCGCCCTATCAGGCTGCAAGTTCTTGGGCCTGCGGAGCACTCTAAACTTGTTGTAAATGATTCCAAAAGCATTTTCAACTATTCGCCTTGCTCGAGAGGCGATAATTGAAGATGCGCTGTGGAGCAGGCTGGTTGGAAGGGATAGGGCTTTAAAATATATGTTCTCATGGCAAACCATCATCTGCCACAAAACAATATGGTACTGCCATTGTCCTTCCAGGCAAGGGATCAGGAGATGGTAATTCAATGGAACCATCTTGTAATTTTTGATTTAAAGAAGAGTTTTGAAAAACTCCTCCGTCAGATACTCGCCCATTGCATCCAACGTCTACATATAAAAATTTGTAATGGGCATCTACTACAGCTAGCAAACCAATGCTGTGAGCGCTTGTAATTAAAATAGTGACTGCCACTATGAATTGGAGCTTGCGTTACAATGCTTCCCGTCCAGTGCTCCTATACAGTGAGGAAAATTCCATCGTTTTTCAAACGCTTGAACATGTTTCCACTGAAGACTTGACTCTGGGAACTGAAACATACACGTATCATACAAAAACACTCTTGTTTATTTTGTTTCAAAAACTTAATATGTTAAGTAGCAGTCTGATTTCAAATCATTAATCCTAATATTTTCCTTTTGCTCTTATATGAGAAAATGTAGACTCCTGAAACGAACGGCCAGGAATCTGTGGCTGTGGATCAACCAAGGCCATCATCGAAGAAGAAGAGTGACATTGAAAAAGTATTGGCAGTATCTGACCTCAAAATACTCAATGTTGTTTCAAGGTGGCCTGGAAGCACTCATGATTCTACCATTTTTGCCAATTCAGAAATCAGAAAAAGATCTGAAAGCGGGGAGTTCAAGGATTTGGTGTTAATAGGTGACAAGGGATATGCTTTACGATCTTATTTATTAACACCTTTCTCACATCCAACCACAAGACCACAACAATTATATAATGAATCGCTCATTAGGACTCGCAATTGCGTGGAACGAACCTGTGGAGTGTGGAAAAGGCAATTTCCTGTCTTAGCTACGGGCATCGATTTAAAACTTTGTAATGTTGAAAGTGTAATAGTAGCTACCGCTATTCTGCACAATATAGCATGCCAAATGAAGGAGCGCATTCCTGATGTTAATGATTTAATAGACTTGACTAATTTTACACAACGTGGAACTGAAAATGAGAGGGAAACCACTTCATTTGTAAGAAATGCTTTTGTGAGTTATTTTGTAATTAAAAATATATACATTTGTCATTAAAAATACAATTTAATTTTACATTTAATTTTTTTATTGTTTTGTAAAAGTTTTTGTTTCTCCAAAAGAATTTCCATCCAAACGAATGTTCCTTATCCCACATTTTCACTTTTGCGGCACTTTCTCGTTCCATAATCTCTATTTCTTTCTTCGCCTTCTCCTTCATTATGTTTACCACTCGCGCAACTTATCTTGTCCGATAGATTGATGAAATGCGGGCGGAGTGGGGGTATTAGTTACAAAGACAGCGACTAGAGTATTTTCAGTAATGCCAACCTGTGGTAGATGAAAGTCAAACCTGCTACGTTTGCGGCCAGGTTATCGCTCATCTCATAGGTTCATCCCATCTCATAGGCAACAGCAGGGACACTAGATGAATTAAAATGTATTTAAGTGGTCGGCTTGTGTAGATCTTTGCTAATTTTGACAAGCATTCTTGTCGAAATTACCCAGAACTCACCACGAGGAGGTGTCCACACATAGAGTTCCCCACTTGCCCTCCCAACCACCCTACCTTTTGAGAGCAAGTTTGTCATAATCGAGGTTTATAAATTCAAGTCCGGGTTTGGTGTCGTAATCGGGTAATGGTCAGATTATTCAGAATATTGAGAGTTCTCAGAAGAATCTTTACTCTCATCACTGGACCGTGAAGAGGTGTTTATAATAATATCAATGGCCATTTCTACAATGCCATCCTTGGTCCAATATTCTGCCTCTAGGTTTTGCACATGCCTACAGTAACCTTCCCAGTCTGAAGGTGATACTTGTGCAAAAGCTGATTTTGTGAGCTTAAGCAAATTTTCTGCCGACATATCTCCTGAAATGTTATGCGCTCTGACATACCTTTTAATTTTAGCTCATGCAAGTTCTATGGGGTTGAAATCACAATGGTATGGGGACAGACGAATTACCATGCGGCCTTTTGTTGCTTCGATTTCATCTACAACATATGTCTTACGAGCAGGCTTATTTTCCTTAATTTTTTGAAATAGTGCTTCTTTTCTCATGGACATATCACATGAAATGCCCTTATTTTCTAACCATCGCACCATGGTTATTTTGGTGTCATATCTACATGGGTTTTTTTCTACCTGTCTGCTGTGATATGGAGCGTTGTCCAGCACTATTACTGTTTCAGGTGGCAGATTATCAAGTATTTTTGTACAAAACCATCTTTCAAAATTGTCTGAATTCATCTGACCATAATAATCTCCTGTTGTAGATTTGGCTCTAAATATTAATTGAGCCTCTTCCATGAATCCATTTTGGGAACCAATGCTAGCCACAATAAATCTTGTGGATGCACTTCCCCATTCAGTGACACCAATGACGTCTTTTCTTTGCCAGCATTTTCCAACAGTAAGGTTGCTATCGATCCAGGATTCGAGATAAAATCTCTCTCCCATTCTCTAAAATTTTTCATTTGGACAATGAAACGAGTTCACCAATCAAGAATATCTGCCCTCTCCAAAAGCAAAGTTCTCTTATTTTGAACTCTTTTCAAAAAAAAACCCATGCTGTGTAATGTTTTTCGAAGAGTGGTGTTCCCCCATTTCCAATTAATCTTTTCTTGCAGAACAGGTAGAAGTTTTTGTAATGATGGAACAACTTTTTCAACAGAATAAAAATGCTGGATTGTATCTCGTATAACTCTTATCAAATTCATCAACAGCAACATTACCTGTTATTCTTGTTCTAATAAAAAAAGAAAATAAACCTTTAAATAATGTTTAAATACGATGGAACATTTCAAATTAGCAAACAATAAAGACGTGATTACACCAAAATGCCATTTTATGTTTTTTAAGGTAGGCTGCCATAATTTAATAATTACAGAGGTGAGGAATTTATTATAACCGATGCATATCTATATTTACCTTTTACATCTTTTCACAATTTTTCCAAGTAAGTTCTTAGAATGAATGGTTGATTTATAATATCATAAGTAATTAAAAATTGTATAACAACAATATTAGTGTTGAGGGAATTAACAAGAAGGAATTCATTTTTGTCATAATGCAACCAAATTCATGCAAAAGTCCAGCAAAACAAAGCATGGCTAAGCAGAAAATCTAAGGTTTTTTTTTTGTAAGTGTGCGTTCCACGTAAGGCGTCGGTCGAAAGTGATGCCTATGTATTTAATCTCGTCTTGCCACGGAAGAGTGTGAGTGTAGGCGGATGGGAGCGACAGTGTGCGCGTTGTGGGAAAGTTTGCGAGTGAAAAGAATTGCCTGGCATTTCTGCGCATTCAGCGTGAGGCCGTTTTCCGCACTCCAATTCGTGAGCGCATTTGCGGCGCGCTGCTGTTTTGCAATGGCGAATTCGACTATCTTTAACTGCGAACGCTACGTCGTCAGTGTAGATGAAATCGCTCACTCCTGTAGTTTTAGGAGAGTCATGTATGAAACGAGAGAAGAGGAAAGGAGAGAGCACGGCTCTTTGTGGGCCGCCAGCGAGAAGAGGAAGTGTGAGATTTATAGATGACAGAAAGAGCGAGATGATAGATAACAGATAATTAGATTTAGTAGAAAGGTGGGGACGTGCAAGTTCTATTTTTGATGCCGAACTAGCCGCAACCTTGTGGACAATATTGTGCTTTTACCTTAATTTTGTATATATTTATGTAGATAACATTGCCACCATTTGTAATTTGTCTCGTTCTGTGTGTCACTCTGTTCTCCCAGAACTGCTTATGCTTGCTCATATCGTGTACAAGTTTTGTCATTTTTCTGCCATGCATGTCAAACCAGACTTCCTTAAAGCAGATGCCCCATCTCGATGGGCCTCCGGCGGATCGACGGGCCCCTGACCAATCAGGAGCCACCGTTGCGCATCCCCACGCCACGGTGGCTTCGGCTCGCAGTCTGATGCCGGAGCCCACGGGAGTGGACGCATCAAGACTTGTACATACTCGAGTAGAATGAGCAATATACAATTTGCTTATAATTAAATGTCTATACTGCCATTTTATTTCTCCTGCAGAGAGTCGTAAAGTAATTTGTAAACTCCTCCCTAACCTCCTCCTGCTGTTGGCTATAATTATGGAGCCTGCCTTGTTCCAAATTCACGAACGCATTTATTGGTGGCGTGCCATCACACCAATTCCCTTGAATAGTCTCGTGGGATTCATTTTCCGAATCAATTAGACCCGACACTAAATAATTGGAATCACTGCTCTTCGAGAGAAGGAAGCTGTGCAAAACACATATGGCCAGCACATTTTTTTTCGCCCTATCAGGCTGCAAGTTCTTGGGCCTGCGGAGCACTCTAAACTTGTTGTAAATGATTCCAAAAGCATTTTCAACTATTCGCCTTGCTCGGGAGAGGCGATAATTGAAGATGCGCTGTGGAGCAGGCTGGTTGCGGAAGGGATAGGGCTTTAAAATATATGTTCTCATGGCAAACTCATCATCTGCCACAAAACAATATGGTACTGCCATTGTCCTTCCAGGCAAGGGATAAGGAGATGGTAATTCAATGGAACCATCTTGTAATTTTTGATTTAAAGAAGAGTTTTGAAAATTCCTCCGTCAGATACTCGCCCATTGCATCCAACGTCTACATATAAAAATTTGTAATGGGCATCTACTACAGCTAGCAAACCAATGCTGTGAGCGCTTGTAATTAAAATAGTGACTGCCACTATGAATTGGAGCTTGCGTTACAATGCTTCCCGTCCAGTGCTCCTATACAGTGAGGAAAATTCCATCGTTTTTCAAACGCTTGAACATGTTTCCACTGAAGACTTGACTCTAGGAACTGAAACATACACGTATCATATAAAAACACTCTTGTTTATTTTGTTTCAAAAACTTAATATATTAAGTAGCAGTCTGATTTCAAATCATTAATCCTAATATTTTCCTTTTGCTCTTATATGAGAAAATGTAGACTCCTGAAACGAACGGCCAGGAATCTGTGGCTGTGGATCAACCAAGGCCATCATCGAAGAAAAAAAGAAGAAGAAGAAGAAGAGTGACGTTGAAAAAGTATTGGCAGTATCTGACCTCAAAATACTCAATGTTGTTTCAAGGTAGCCTGGAAGCACTCATGATTCTACCATTTTTGCCAATTCAGAAATCAGAAGAAGATTTGAAAGCGGGGAGTTCAAGGATTTGGTGTTAATAGGTGACAAGGGATATGCTTTACAATCTTATTTATTAACACCTTTCTCACATCCAACCACAAGACCACAACAATTATATAATGAATCGCTCATCAGGACTCGCATTGTGTGGACAAGCTTGAGTGTGGAAAAGGCGATTTCCTGTCTTAGCTACGTGCATTGATTTAAAACTTTGCCTAAATGAAGCCTCTGAGCAAAATTGTGTTGTAGTTGCATCTCCTTTTGTATTTCGACCATTGGAGATGACATGATTTGAATGCTTCCCCAAAATGTACCATTTTAACCTGTTCTTAATCTGTACAGGTGTAGGGTGATCATTTGTACCACCCATTGATCTGATGTAAGAAAAAAAATTTTCCAACACATCTTGATTTAAACGTCCAGTTAAAATATACTGAACTGGACACTCTGAAGAGAAAGAAAATTTCTCTTTCACATACACCAACAGTTTCATTAAGGATTCGTTGGACAACAGAATTCCTTTTTGAAATTTCATCAGGGACTTTCTATTCCCACTCTCATTTTGGAAATAAAATCATTCATTTCTTCAATGGTTTTATTTTGCTCTTCAAGAACAACTCCATAGCCTGTGGTCCCATTATGGCCAAATTTATCACTGCTATTACAAACATCAAACCAGTCATTAGACAGACCTAAAACTTTAGATGCCAATTGCCAATTACTTTGTTTTAAAAATCCTCTACTCCCAGCCCATTCGATTGCTTTTGCATTGGTTTAAGAAAACATCTGGGCAGCCAACTTCACATTTTGTCTTTGGCTACCATGAGCATCCAGGTCTTGTCGACTTAATTTGTGGAAGTCTTCAATTCCCCACGATTTACATGTAACAGTTCAACATTATCTTTATTTATCATCATCAAAATTGAACCCACTGCAAACAAATTGTTCCTAATTTTAACAGATGTGGCACATCTGCAAAACAAAATACTCTTTGATTACAGTCAGATGGATGTTCAAAGAAGCACTGTTTAGAATTATCTAAACAGTTTATTCCCACATTCAACTCGTTCCAAACAGCAATGTTAGAGGGTCCCATGTCGCATGTTACAGCCACTACAATGTATCCAATATCATATAACATTTGTATGACTGTTAATAAAATGTTTTTCTTCATAGCCATCAAAATCATAAAAAACAGGTTGTTTCCAACTGCCAAAAAACTCCTTGCCATAATAAATTGGCAAGTCTTGTTTGGCCCATATACTCTTTGTTCTTTTCTATTTCCACCTTGTTAGAAACGTATATTTCATCAAAGGACAACACTTAACTTTCTCAATTACTGTTAATTGAGATCCTTTCTCTTCCATAATTCGCATCGCATCTTTCAGTATTCCAGGGAAAACATTGAACTGTGAACACCATGTTCGTATTGTTGTCTCAGAGGGTAAAGGAAATCCTTTAACCTCTCTGAGAAATCTGTAACCTCTGGGCGTTACAGACCGCAATGCTATTGCCGACGTAACATCTTCGGAATTCCAATTCACCCGTGACTTTTCAGACTGTAGTTTCCTTATTTGTCCAGGAGTAAAAACTTTCCGGAGTGTATCATTTGCCGATTTATTTTTCTCCAGATCAGCAATAATTTTATCCTTTTCTTGAATTGTTTTTTGCAATAATTCATTTGCCTTTTCCAACTCCATAATTTTATTACGGAGGCGATTCATACTGTCTTTACATGTTTCGCTTTTACAGGTCTCATCTTCTTCCCTAACATAAAATGACATTGTCATGTCTTAAATTGTTAACAAACAAGTAACATTTGTCAATAAGGTCAAGTCATATTAATTAATGTCACAAAAAGAAAAAAAAACAATAAGTGTTAATAATAACAGTAAATAAAACTGAGTAATTTACACTTACATGCTCACTGACGAAACCTCAGAATTGCTCCGTAATGAAGACACAAGCTCCTTATATGCAAAGAGAGGTGTCCTCTCACTGCAAGATAATAAAATTATGTATTCTATTATCATATCTTCTCTGTTACTAAAGGCATTTAAAATTAAATTATTATGAATAATAATCACAAGTAGTTCAAGTGTATAATAAATAATACTATTCTCTTACCCAGACTTTTCACTTGATTTTCTCGCCAACATTAAGCATTTTGTTGGTACAGACCGAACAACTAAACTTTTGTTCCCAGGCATCTGCAGTGAATTGTGGTTTTAAAGCATACACTCTCAAAGTGCTGTTGGCATACTCTACCTGCAAAGTTTACATTACACTTTTTGAGTTCATTAATTACATACATACTATATTATACATTTTGTTAATTATTATACATGTACATAATAAATTTCTGTACATTAAAATACAAAGTTTTGAATGTTTTTATAAGTTAAATTCATTTTTTTATTACTTGAAAATTGATGTATAGATTTCTTTTGTGTTTTAAGAGACAATACAATCAAATTATTGTATGGCTAAGATTTAGTGAAATAATTTAAACCAATAAAACTTTCTTGCAGTTTTGTAACTGAAACAAAGTATGAAATGTAAAATTTCTGGACACTTTTTACATGTTAGATCAATTTATACATGTTAATAATCTTCATTCTCTAAAACTGAACATTTACACTTAAATATTTCACATTTTCATTTCTTTCATCAACAATAACAATTTATCTGAAACACACAAAATATAAAAAATATACAGTCCCTGTCCAGATTATATTCACATATGTACATTCAATAAAGCTATTATAACCACACAATATTCAATGACCTATTATATATTGAACTAAACCGAAGCCACTGGATTTTAATTATTCAAAACGTTTTGAAATTTACCATGATCTGCTTTAAAGGTTTTTTCATTCTTCCCACAAGCTTCCATCCACGCCTTTCGTAACTGGGGCTCTTTTGGGAAGCGGAAATACGTACATTTCCCACCACCTACTGTCCCAGTCCTATTAGGGCAATTTCTCACACAGCAGTTTGGCATCTTTAGCTGCACATGAAAATAATTTCAATTTTCTTTGTATAACACAACAAAATTTTGGTAATAAACAAGTGATCAAATGTAAGGCATCATAGGAATTGATTGATGTATTCTTTTGTAATTATTAAAACCAAGTCACATAAAATACATAATTGTAATAACTTGCAACACAAATCCACAACATACCTTTCCCACGCCAACAAAACCACGATCTTCACTGTGCACTATCTTGCCAAACACGTCCTATCTTCGCAACGGAAGCAACGAACAGTGCCAGCTTTCGCTTCATCCCTGAGTTCAAACGTGATTGGCTGCTACTGCGCATCCTCCGAACCGCTACACCATGGTGGAAATAACAAGGTGTAGCGCTCCGGAGGATGCGCAGTAGCAGCCAATCACGTTTGAACTCCAGGATGAAGGAAAACGGCTGGCGCACGTTTCATTTGCTTCCCGTTTGGAAGGAGATAGACGTGTTTGCAAGGCAGTCGAAAGCAGTGGAAGATCGTGGTTTGTTGACAAATATTGTAGGTTAGGTCAGGTCGTTGTATTTGTTCACACTTTTGTATACAAGACCTGAAATATTTAAACTGCGAGCATTTCATGAATATCACCAATGAATTAATATTGAAGGTCTTCGCTAAATTAAACGAGTAATTTTAATAATAAATATCGTATCGCCTGCGTAGATAATTTGAATTTGGCGCACAGTTGGTGGGATATAATATTATTGGTCCACAGTTGGCGGCATGCGCACCGCTACACCTTGTTATTTCCACCATGCGCTACACCATGGTCGCTACTACTGCTGTGCGAGGCGGAGCGAAGTTACTAAGCCGCCTGGCGTGGTCGGCGGCGGAGCGCGCTTGGCGAGCTCCCGCGAGGCGCTGCGCCCGCGCGGCCTTGTACTGTCCGGGACCGAGTTCTCCGACCGCGGTGCAGAAGTAACGTAGGCGTGTTCCCAGAAACGAAGCGGCAGTGGGGAGGATATCCTGCCCGTCGACGTACTACTAGCCGCGCGAAAAACATTTTTTTTTACTTCACGATCAGAGACGCTTTTTCTTAGATTATTATTTCAGCATCGAACTTACCTTATTCAGAATCTGATGACCCGCAGGCTTCACTCTCTGACGAATCACTGTCGGAATCCAAATTAACAATTAGTTCGTCAATGATGTCCGGCACAATACCATCTTTCTCCCAATAATCATTTTCTATTTTTTCCACATGGCAGCAAAATCCTTTCCAGTCCTGCGCGGTGACTTCTTGAATTGCAGTTTCAATGTTTTCTTGCAACTTCGTAACTGACATATCACCCGTTACATTTCTCTCCCTAAATATTCTCTTTACTTTCGCCCAAGCAAGTTCAATTGGGTTCATCTCACACATGTAGGGAGGAAGTCTCACAACTGTATGTCCTGTGCTGCTAACAATTCATCAATCTTGTACTGCTTTGCCCGTGGTTTGAGAGGTGCAATTAATCGGTATAAATCTGTCTTACGCATACTTTCTTCACAATGTACTCCTTTCTTTGAAGCCATGCAATCATGTCGGCTTTTCTTGAGTATGCAGACGGTGTCTTGTTAACTTCCATACTGTGGTATGGAGCATTGTCAGGACGACAACAGCACGCTCTGGCAGATGTGGCAATAATTTATCACGCACCCATGTTTCAAAATTAATCCCATTCATTTGGCCGTTGTAGGCTCCCACAGTACTACCAGCTCGAAAAATTAGACAGGTGTCGCAACGAAATCCCTTTTCCTCCCTGCATGAACAATTATTAGTCTACTTGTTACATTTCCCATCACTTGGATCGTCAATTGAAACGTCATCACTCTGCCAGCACTTTTAAAACTTAAATGTGTTGTCAACCCATGTCTCATCCACATAGATGATATCTCGGTTCTCTTCTCGAAATTGTTTCAACTGAACAATATATCTGGATCTCCAATCCACAATGTCCGGTCTCTCTATCAGCATCCGTCGCTTTGATTGGCATTTTTTCCATTTGAAACCCATCGATTTCATAACCCGCAATAAAGATTTTGGGCCCCACGGAAAATTAATTTTGTCCTTAATAATAGGCAGAAGCTTTTGCACCGTCGGCACAACCTTTTCTCTCACATAGAAATCCAGAATAGTATTTCTAATAACACACTGGTCAAAACTATCTACTTGGACAGAATTGCCACGCGACACTTTTCTCTTTTTACCAGGAGACTTCAACTTTCGATTTGGGCTAGTCTCATTCCTCTTTTTATTTTCTCTCCGAATGGCTTTGATGGTAGTGAGTCCAACTCCTGAGTATTCGGCGGCTCTTTCACTCGCTTTCATTAACGGTAAAAGTAAACATTTATCTTCTTTCTCTTTATCACACTTTGCAAAGACGCGGACAATGATTTCGCGGCACTCGCTGTGAATAGTGGTATTAGAAACTCTTTGCCATGATGAAAAACTAATAATTTTCACACGTTAACACTCAGGCCTACAACAAGCGAACTAGTCGCTCTGATGTTCTTGAAACGGTTGCGATTGTCACGTGACGGTGTGCAGTGCATTGGAAGTCATCTCCTCCTACCCTGCCCCTCGGCCCGCGCAGAAACTAAGACCCCTCTCCGACGGTCGGAAAACTGGGACCCGCACTATAGTGAACAAGGGCCACGCATTCGCCGTAGTTGGCGGTGTGCGGCCCCTGGCAGTTTGCGCACTGAGGTGCACTTGTGCGCGGGCATGCCTCAAAGGCGTGATTGCCTCCGCAATAGAGGCACCGCGCGTCTCGCCTACAGCCATTGTGGGAGTGGCCCCACATCTGGCACCGCTTGCAATGTGGCACCCTGTCACTGCCGCGGTGCTCCTCCCACGATATAATTGAGTGGTTTATTATAGTTATGGTTTTGGCTACGTTGATTTTTGAATGATCAACCTCGACCACGTACAAGCCGAGGCTGACAAAGCTTTTCCCCTGCTCTGAGTAGAGCGGGCGCTGCATCTCACTTATGTGATGAGTTTCCAGGCCCGCTCTCGTCAGTTCCTCACGCAGGTCGTCTATGTTAAAATGGGCGGGGAGGCCGCGGATAACTAGACGATGGCGGCGTTCGGCCGTCGCGCGACGGAAGAAAAATTGCGCGTCGCGGTTGAACGTTTGCATCTTTTCAAGGATGCCAATGATTCTCCCGTGATCCACGCGGTTTCCGGGCTTTAGCGTGAGGAAGGCGGGGGTGGTGGTTCCGCGCAGTGGGGCGGTGAGGTGAGGCGTCAGCAGGGCAAGCAGTTCTTTCACATTTACCGGCTGCTGTACGCATATTTCGCCAATCGCCTCGCGAGGGCGCGGGGCCTGAGGGGCGCGGGCGGGGCGGTTGCGCGGTGTTAGGAGCTGATACCTATTCCGCACCGGCACGGAATAGGTCGGCATGCTTGAGTTCGCACTTTCCTGCCGTCGCAGAAAAGTGCGCGACGCCACGAGTTGCCATCCCTCGTCGTCGTCGTCGTCGGTGGGGGAGTTGGTATCGGGGGCGTTGTTAGTGGGGCTCTCGGCGGCACTCATTTGGTGACCGTCTGACTGGCGGTGTTCGTCAGTATGGGGTGTGGGGTCAGGCATGCTCGCCTCGGCAGAGTTTTGGCGCTCCGCAGACTCACCGGGTGATAATGATGCGTGGGCGGGCGGTGAAAGAGGCGCCGCAGCGGGCGCGTCGGCGTCGGCGGGCGGCGTCTCAGGCGCCGCTTCCGCCTCTGCAGGCGGCGTGGCGGGTGTCTCAGGCGCCGCTCGGCGTGGGCGGACGGCGTGTTGAGCGCCGCGGCGGTGGCGGCGGTAACTGGTGTGTAGCGGCGGCGGCAGCAAACGCGCACTCCCTCCGGAGGCGGATGGTCTCCTCGGCGATGGCGGTGTCAGTAGCGCGGGGCACAGTGCACGAATGAAACGTTTGGTATTTTGTACCGACAGGCTTTGCAGTAGTTTCTATTCGTGTAAACAGTGCCCGCTGCTGAGGTTGCCTTCAATCGCTGCCGTCGCGTCTGAATCGGAGATGGTTCCGTCTGGGGAGAGTCAGCTGTCTGCATTACCGTGTCGCTCATTCACAAAACAATGCCGGGCGATGCGGTCATTTCCGCACGCTCGTTCCCCGCACTAAATTGTTCTAAGTTAAACAAGCTATGTTTTTTGTTCGTTTGGTAAATACGGCAATTTTGAGTAAATGAAAAAGCGATTGCCCGGGTCGGCCCTACTTAGAAAGGGCGGCGCAGCACAACGCGCGGCCCGGGCCGGCGCAACACACTTCGGCGCGGACGGAGCTTACGCGTCAACCTCACGACGCGTCGAAGCGTTCGGAGCGAGGGCGGAAGGAGCGGGAGGTGCTATCACTTCGACGCCCACGCTCGAACTTGCTGTAGGCGGTGGGCCGGGTTGCTGCGCTTTCAGAGGGCTACATACGACCAAATGGAGCTTCCAAAAAGTCAAGAGCGCATGCGCGAACTTCCTAATGCATTTAGACGGAGAATATCGCAATGCTCGCTTCGGGCCGGGTGGCGGCGCCTACGACGTCCATCTCTTTCGTCAGACTTGTGCCTCTGTCTGCATCAGCGTTGTATGCTCGATGTAGGGCCGCACTCTGTCTGCGCGCCTTCGCAAGCCAGTGGACCCTTCCTTGACAGACATTTAAACTTCTAGCCGAGTTCTCATAACTGATGGAGTCGCGATTTCACAATATAATAATTACATTTAACTGACTTTCCTCCAGGGTAAGCGCAGCATACCTAGCTTACCTGGAATGCACGCCACTGCTTGCAATACTATTCTTCCAATTGTACAGGTAGGGATACGGAATAAATTTTGCATGTAGCTATACGATGCACCTAGAATTAAGAGAAAATTGGGCAAAATTTTTCATTTCTGTAGATTAGAAGTATTTGCATTCACATTAAATTAAATATTGCTCACGTTAACATGGAAATAAGAGTGAAGATCAATGCTGTCCCTGTTGGCACCATGTTTTGACTTTTAACACTTTTCCAGCCTATAGACACAATCAAATCGAAGCAATTTTAAAAGGGAGTTAGTTAGGTTAGCTAGAAAACAAGTAGTTACCTGAGGTGACGAAACTCACCGTAACCATTATCCTGTCCCGAGCACTAATTGCATCTCTCATTTTTGTGTTGTTTTTGGCTACTGCTGGCCTAACACATTCGATAAGATGCTGTAACTCGACAGCAGTCATTGTGAAAAAATCCCGAAATTGTTGGGCATCCTCCAATTCCAATTCCTTGACGAGTGTCGAGCAAGCACCCATCTGTGGTCGACGGGCAATCCACTTTCTCACCCATACACTTCTTTTTTTCTTTTGCAAAGAAGCATATAAAATGATAAATGCCGCAGCCGCTCTCTTCTTCGCCTCCATCTTAACCTGATCAGAACTGAACTTCGCTTCTCGCGAGTTAGTGCACTGCGCTTTCGTGGACAGACATCCGAGAGGTATTCCTGAGAGTGCGCCGCGAGTGCACTCTCGAGAGGCAGAAATTTCCCCAACTCGCTCGCAAGTGGACAAGGTATTGCGAGCTTCTCTCGAGACTAGCTCGCGCTAGTTACTCCCTAGTGGACCCGCACCTTTACAGTGCGGCACTCAGTCGTTGCCGCGGTGCTCCTCCCACGTGATTATGGACGAGTTCAAGCTAGCGATGCTTTTTGCAATATTGATTTTTGAGTGGTCGATTTCGACCACGTAGAGCTCTAAGCTGGTGAAGCTTTTCCCTTGTTCGGTGTAGTAAGGGCGCTGCATTTCGCTTATGTGGTGCGTGGTAAGCCCTGCCCGTTCGAGATCTGCTCGCAGCTCTTCGATGTTACAATGGGCGGGGAGGCCGCGGATTACTATACTAGACGCCAAACTGGAAGTCCAGTGGCCGCGCAGAGAGAGAGGGAGCATATTTTTGCTTTGTTGCCAAATTTCTTGTTACTCTTTCTCTTCCTCTCTCCGTTAGACCCGTCATTGGGAATTTCTAAGAAGGCGTTTTAACACCTCCCTACCTGCAGACACCGAGAACAATTTCAGGCAATATTTAGTACGCGCAATATGTATGACTGTTTTCAAAACAATTCGCGATTGCGATTATAAGCGCAATGGTAAGGCGACAAGCGAATCACTCCGTGACCCATTGCTTTCGCAATTTCGTCCAATTCATATTGCTTTCGTGGGCTTGCATGAATTTTACAAATTTGTAGTAATTCTGCTCTGGTCAGGGATGGATCGTAACCAATTCCATTTTTTTGCAGCCAGTAACATATCTCTGACTTGCGTGTGTGTGACGTCGGTGCCTTATTCAAAACCATGGAATGATAAGGATCGTTGTCCATATCAATAACAGAATTTGGACGCAGGTAAGGCAGGAAGCTGTTCTTGAACCACTCCCTGAACGTCACAGCATTTATTTCGGAGTGGTAATCCGCACTCTTTGAGTTTTTGGGGAGGAAAAAAAGTTTTGCCTCGTGTATGAACCCAGTCTTGACGGACCCTGCGTGGCAAACTATAAGCCGCGCCCCTTTTCCTACCGGCACTTTGTCTTCCTGCTCCGTGAGTTTGCCAGAAATAATTTCTGGAATCATTCTGATTTACCCAGGTTTCATCCATATAATAGATGCCGTGTTTGGTTCCCGAGTGCGAATCTTGTGCATTTCTTCAAAAACCTAACGCGAGCTTCCACAATGTCACTGCGTTCCATGAGAACTTTCTATCATCCTTGCATTTAACATACTCAAAACCTATTGATTTTAAAATGCGGTACATTGACATCACACTGCCCTTATATTCAATGTCTTTTCTCAAATTCCGAGTTAATTTTTCAGCTGTAGGATATTCACCTCGGTCGTAAAATTCTAATACAGCCCGCCGCACTACTGTTTTGTCGAAATCAGCTAGATTTGTTATCGTACGTGATTTCCTGCAGTGTTTCCCAGGTGATTTCAGAAGCACGGGCCCCGAAGCAGCAAGAGATGATTTGGCAGTCTTCAAAACGCGTCCAACAGTTTTTACTGCGATGTCACAAGCTGTCGCTGTCCGCTGTGGAACTTTGGCAACGTCGAAAATAGGGTGTCCTGCGTCTGCTTCCTTCTTGAGAACCCTCTACATAAGCCCTTTCACATCATACAACACAAACATTTCGTACAGGGCGTCCCTTGAATGATTTGTTCGAAACTGAAACACTCAGATTTTCGTAGAACATCGCGGCTTGATAAATGATTCATCAACATTCTAATTTTGTATAAAGGCCGGTTCGCCGGTTAGTTAGCATTGGCTGATTATCAGCAAAAAGGATGTTACTTTTAATCTGTCCGATACGATTCACGCTGGTGCGAGGTCTGGCGAGTAAGGGGGATGTGGGAGGCATTCAAATTTCAGGTCTGTGATGGTCGCAACCGTTGCACGCGCCGTATGGGGCCGTGCATTGTGTTGCAGCAGCACACCGGCTGACAGCAATCCACGTAGTTTCGTTTTGATGGCTGGCCGGAGATGATTTTTTAGGAGGTCCGAGTACGTAGCACTCGTCACAGAGGTTACTCGCCCATTCACTCAGTCGCCCGTTGAGTATTTTACAGAATAGTTTGCTCAGCGCTGGTAAAAGACTAATTCCGCGATAATTTTGTGGGCAATTCGTATCACCTTTATTCTTAAAGACCGGTTGGAGGATCACTGTTCTCCACGTTTCTGGATACGATCCGGAATCAACTATTGCATTAAATAAATTCAGAATACTCTCTGGGTCTATGTGCCACAATTCCGAAATAAATTTTGTTGGAATGCCGTCCGCGCCGCCTGCCTTCTTATTATTCATGGCTAGCATAGCCCTGTTTACTTCATTCCAGGTTATAGGTTCGTCTCATTCAGGGACACCCCGGTCAGTGATAATATCTATCCCTGCTTCAATATTCGCTATTGCGAGCGCCCGTGAAAAGTACTGCTCCCACGCGTCTGATGAAATTGTATTACTTACATTTCTTTTATTACGCAGAGATCTTATAACGTCTCAAATTGATTTATTATGATCGTTTCTTAAAATTGCGTCTATTCTTGCTGTCTCACTCTCCTGCAAAGATTTCTTCGATTTCTTAATTGTGGCCTCGTACTGCCTACGTAATAACACGTAACTATTTCTCGCTTCCGCAGTTCCCCTGTTTCTGAACATCCTTAAGGCTACTATTGCTTCACGCCTGCTCTCCCTACACCCTCGCTAAACCATCTTTGGGTCAGTACCCTTCCTCCTCTCCCCCACATTCGCGTGCCCTTCCCTGCGCGATAGAGCCGCCTTTCTAATTCTTTGTTTGCCTCTCCGGTGACCGCTCCTCTCGTGCCCACCTGCCGAGTTAAGAATAGACTGCAAATTCCTGCCGCTTTTCCTCTTTCCATACAAACCGTCGTCTTGCTATTGTGAAGTTCGTTGCTCCCGCCCGCTCCACTGCCGGTGGCAGTTCAGTAGCATTTTACTGCTAAATGAACGTACACAGGCAAATGGTCGGATTCTGCCCGTAATTCGATTCCAAAATCTAATAAATTGTTTATTCTTTCATGAGATAACAGCATAATCTATTACACTACCTCCATTCCCACTAATAAAAGTTAGTTCCCATTCAGTATCCTGTCCATAGTTGCCATTTAAGATTTCGAGATTAAATCTCTCGCATAATTCTAACAATTCCTGACCATCGTTATTGATGACTGAGTCTTTGCTTTTTCTAGAATGAGCTATCGCTTCTTGCCGATCGAACTCCGAAAATACTTCCTCTCATGGCCAATTCAAGCATTCATGTCACCTTGGACTAGTAAATCAGTACTCGGATACCTTTGCTTCAACGAGTCTAAGAAATTATTGATTTCGCCAAAAGCTTCTGGAGAATAATAACGCGAACCCTGTGGGTGACGGTATATAAATACAATGGCGATGTCTGTATTTTGCATTACTAGTCTAATACAAAGGAAATTATCTGAGTTTGTATTAATTTCATAAATAAATTGCATTAACCTAGCCCGAAATATGCACGCAACACCCCCCGGGTACCTACCCCTTTCCCCTCTACGTTTTTTAGTTTTGCATATGGCTAAAACCAGACACATTTAACGTTTCACCCTCCTTCCACCAAGTTTCTACGAGACCAATTATATCAAATGTATTTATGTACCCATGGAAGTCTTGATTTCCGAGCTTAGAGCCTAGACCTTTGATGTTCCAACATCCTATTCTTAAAGCCTATTCCTGCCTATTTGGCAACCTGCTGGGTCCCGACTCACCACGAGCTTCCCGCTGCTGCATGTTTGCTGCAGCCATCGCCCTCGTAAGAGGTCCTCCTCCAGGCTGTCGCCGCGAAGCCCGGGACTCGCCGAGTGCCGTGCTCAAAACCCCAAAACCCCCCCCGGGGCCCAGCTCGAGGCTCGGCCGCGGCCACGGCCGAAGGCGCGGTTGGGGGCGGTCGAGAAGAGGCGCCCGATTACCCGGATGGGGTGTCCGCCCTCCTGGGGTTCTGCCCCCTCGCAGAGTTCACGGGACCCCGTCGCACCGCCCCCTCCCACGCCCGCGGACGGGCCGCCAGCTCAGCCAACCCGTAGCTGCGCCCTGCCACGACAAGCTTGTCGAAACGAATCGACGCCTGCCTTCCGCTCGCTTTCGCCTCCTGCGAATGCGGAATTAACGCCTTACGCGTTTGCCGCACTGCCCAGCTGAAGTCCTCACGGACGCGCACCCTGCCATTCCGGGAGAGATACTCCCGGGCTGCACGCAGCAGCTCCTCCCGCTTCCTGAATGAGGCCAGCTTGGCCACAATCATACGCGGCTGTCCCTCGCGCCGTCGCCCGGTCCGGTGCGCGCGCTCGATATCCTGGAGCTCCAGCCTGACCCCCAGCTGCTCCCTAAATCCAGAATACATCTCTCAGAGTCCGCCCAAGACTCGCTCAGGGATGCCAGTAACAATGATATTGTTACGCCGCGACTGGTTCTCAAGGTAATCCACCTTGCGAGCCACCAGCCGCTCGTTGGCTGTCTGCAGCGACTGCACTGAAGCCTCTGCCGACGTAACCCTAGCCCGCAACACATCGATTCTGTCAATAAGTTCCTTGTGATTCCTATTGATCGTTTCGATGATATCGACGTTAGTAGGAGGGCCGGGATTCAGCTCCACCCCACCGATCGCCAACAACACCGCCATCACCGCCGCGCCCAGCACGCTCGCAAGGAGCCCCAGCCCCTGCGCTGTCCCCGGGCACCGCCACAGCGCGGCAGGTAGCCCCTACCCAGCGGCCGATAGCCGCGCGCCACTGCTCCGTCGACACTATCCTGCAGCAGGTAGAGCGCTTAGCAAAACACGTCCGCACGGCTCTACGTCTGGCAAGAGACTGGAATATCCTTTCTGGTGTTTATTCCAGTCTTCGGCTATTGCCTTTTTGTGCATTTATTTATTTAGTCAAAAACTGTATGTGACGTCTGGGGGAGAAAATCATTCTTTTCATTAATTGTTTAATATATGGAGGGAGTAATGAATTTGCTTCAGTAGAGTTCCGTAGTTTCATATATTTAGAACGTTTATGGATTCTATTGTTTCTTTGTGAATCTGATTTTAAATTGACCTCTTCTACTTCACGAAATATGTAGAATATACTATCTGGTGTTGGATCTAGACTTCGACTATTACCTTTTCGTGCATTCTTTCATTAATGTTTGTTCAATATATGGAGGGTGTTAGGATTTTTTTCTGTAGAGTTCCATAGATCATCATATTTAGAACGTTAATGGATTATATTGTTTACTTGTGACTCTGATTTTTCAAATTGACCTCTTCTACTTTACGAGATATATGGAATATCCTATCTGGTGCTGAATACAGACTTCGGATATTACCTTTTTGTGCGTTCTTTTTATCAATTTTTGTAATTTATTTTCAATAAATAAAGGGAGTAAGGAATTTTTTCAGAGAGTGTCATAGTTCCATATATTTAGAACGTTTATGGATTATATTGTTTATTTGTGAATCTAATTTCAAATTTACCTCTTCTACTTTACGAGACATATGGAATCTGGTGTTGTCTCACCACTGCTGACCTGGTACTAAGTTGGGTCCCAGGCCATGTATGGGAATCGTAGGAGACGAGATGGCTGATCAGGCGGCGAAATCGGCGACGGAGAGTACTCGTGTTGACATTCCTTTCGTACCATCGTCTGATGTGCGAAACTCCTTAAAACTGATCCATCTTTAGGCGTGGCAAACAAGAGTGGCCCAATACCACCTATAAACTAAGTGCAATAAGGACTCTTAATTCTTGCGTTCCTCGTCCAGACCTTCTAGGCGCGAGGAAGTTGGCCCTAACCCGTCTTCGTATCGGACACTGCCACTTTTCTCACAGTTTCCTCCTTCGAGTGCGTCTCCTCCTACGTGTGATAGATGCAGGGCGGATCTTTCTGTATGGAACACGCCACTCCTGCAGTGTTTGAAATTTGTTGTTTAGCAGTCAGCGAAGACATGGTCTGGGCAACTCTCTACGAGAGGTGCTCGGGATAAACGATTCCGCGCTCTCAAAGCTTTTTGTTGCGAGAGAAAGCGGAATATATAATTTATCTGACACATAAGGGCAATAAATATTTTCTCTACCCCAGATTTTTTAAAATTTGTCTTGTTTACCTGAATTTTTTATGCGTAATGGAGGGTTTCCTTTTAGGGTATATATGAGCTTTTAAATTAGCTGGAAAGTTGCAACAGCAACCCTTTTAACAAACTTTAATTGATTTCTTTAGAAGTACTTTGACATGGGCGCCAATGACCTTAGTAGTTGAAGCGCCCTTTAAACCCAATCAATCAATCAACCCCTTGGCCTTGTCCCTATCTAGACACTTGGTTAGGTTGCCCACCAAAACTGTCATTTTATTGAATTCAGAAAACACTAAAGAAAGTGACCACATTCTGGATTGACAGTCACAACATAAAAAAGCCATAACTCTCTTCCTCAGCTCTAGCACTTTTACTTCAGATGCAGTTAGGTTAGCGCAATCCACATGCTAACACCTCTTGCAGCTATCACATTGGAAACTTTTCCCACCTCCATCACAAGGCATATCACACACAGCAAAGGTCAGGCATGGCAAAAAAAAAGACCTTTAATTTTTGTTTCTTTTCAGAAATTAGAAGCAGAAGGAAGGGTGGGGGGGTGTTGCAAAGCCAGTGATGTCAGTTTTCAGAAATTGCGGGTCGCTGATACAGAAAAAGTGGTTTATTTCAAAACATCTCTCCTCATTGTAGTACCACCTCAAAGTAATACCGTCTATCTGTGTAGAATATCATTTTCTTTAAAAAAAACTCCAATATTTTCAATGAAAAATTCCTTATTGGTCGGATCTTTAACTCTCTAAATTATTCTTAAAGTAATATTTCAAGTCTTCTATTAGGAAACCAGAACTTTAAGCAAAATTTACTTTCGGTGCCAAAATATGGCTGCTGGCAAGAGTATGTGGCGAGTCCGAAAAGCTAGCCCAGACCAAAGAAATTAGAAAACTAACTAGAACAAGAAAGTCCATGCCATTATAGCTCCACTAGTTTCTTCAGACTTTTGATACAGATAGTACTAAATGCACTGAGTAACATGTCATGAATGCCATTTTGCTTTATTCTTTCGTTTTCTAAAAGTTACGGTACTGTATTTTTTTTTTTTTAATAAATGCAATAAATTTAAATTTCTCGATAACTCAGAAGTTTTATGTGAAAAAGAGCTTCAATTACTGTAACGCTTAAACAACATTGTCTTAAAAATTGCTCCAAATTTTTCAACAAAATTTCCCACATAGGGGAAAGATTTACTCTTCTATAATATTCTTAAAGTAATACCGTATTTATGCGAATCTAATGCGCAACTTTTTTTGACTTAATGAAGCGCTCAAACTCTTGGTTCACATTTTATTCGAGTGCAAATCTGTTCTGTAGAACACCAGTAAATTCATTTAACTTTTTCATTTATTATGTCACAATGGACTGCTAGAGTTTTCAAATTTGACTTTGTTTTATTTATCATTGGCCTATTATTGACGATTTTTTATTACGATATGGAGGGCAAACAGAGAAGAACATCTTATTAAAGCGTGAAGCAGTTAACAGTAATGCAGTTAGCAGTAAAGCAATTAGCTAATTGCTACTAATTATGTGTATGATAAATCAATTGTTTTATTACGTTAATTTAAATAAAATACTATGCCTAATATTCTGTCATTGATGTGCATTACTCAAAGTGTAAAAATTCAGCTCTTTAATAAAGGTCATTTTCAGTTTTTAGAAAAAACGAGTAGTTTTCATGTAATTTGTATTTGAAATTAATTCAAATTATAAAAAACTTTCTGAGAACTTCTCTAAATTTTTTCTTTAAATTTTATCCGATGTATCATAGGACAGTAAAAATATGGTGCTAAAACCATTTTTGGTGAACTCTCTTTATTTTTGAAGATTGCAAAATTATAACATTTCAAAACTACAAAATTGAAGAAAATTTTTGACTTGCACAAAATCTGTTCCAGAAGATTTTCCATGAATGAAACAAGGCATACGTAAAGCAATGCTGGATGCTCATTATCATTGATCTCCCACAATTTTGGAAAATTATTTTTTGGGAAATGTTGGGTTGGGACAATAGGATTTTTAAGTGTCAGTAGTTTAAATTGCAGAGCAGTTACAAATAATGCAAGAAAAACTGTGTTGTTGTAGCACCACTAGATATTATATATATTCTTTATTATTTGATATGTTCGAAAGTTGAAAGTTGAAGTATGAAAGAAAGTCAAGTACTATTGCCTAATTTTTATTCATATAAATTGTGTATAAATCAGTAAATTGGCTATTTTCTAAATCAGAAAATGAGTTCTGCCTTCAATCTCATAATTAGAGACTATTTTGCGCTAAGGGCATATAGTACTTCTTTGTTAAAGGTATCGGAGAAATAAGGTAAGGTAAATTTAGATCATTATATTAGTGTTGTGTAGCACAAAGATGAATTTGCATTTTTCTGCCTATTTTCTTATGCTGAAAAACATTTGTTTACTTAATTTATTATTCACTTTATTTATTAATTTATTTATTTCGCTGAAAATGAAATTGAGAAAATGTCGTAGATGCAATAAACTGTGAAACTCCTTCTTTCACATTTGCTGAAAATAGGAAGATGTGAAACTATATGTAAAATCGTCCTTAAAATAAAACTGAAACAAAATTATTTAAGCACACTTAATTGCTTCCTCAGTGGGCCTGTGTTCTTGTACATTGTCAGTATGTATTTTGTAATCGTTAATATAAATTCACGTGGGTTGTTTATATATAGAACCTATTTTCAATATTTACCATTAATTTGGCCCCCCTATTTTGGATTTTTTAGTGCCCAACTCATCATTTTACTTATGTAAATTGTAATGCAAATGTTTTGGTATATATGATACAGCAGTTACAAATATTTTATAACACTATTACCTTATTGTTTATTTGCAGATGTTTAGCTCAACTCACCGACTTGTCCAACAGATTCGTCACCAGAGTAATGAAGGGAGTCGTCGAGAAAAGAAATTATCATACAATGTTGTTTCCTCTCTTGTTTCTTCCTTACAAGAACTTTCTAATGCATTTCGGAAAGCTCAGAATTCTTATCTCAGAAGTATGTTTTTATTTTGTAATAATAAGCTTGCATTTTGATAAATATAATTACTTTTTACATGCAATCATTATGTTTAATCATGAGAAACTTTTCTGTATTGAATCAGATCAATTTTGAGGTCTCTCTTACGAAGAGAGTAAGTATAAAGAAATGAGTGTTTCATTTTGTAATATCTTCAGATTACATTGGAGAGCCGAAGTGTTTAAAATGTGAGCTGCACTCTGCAGTTTTAACTAGAATCCATCGTGAATCCAGAATGAAGAGACATCTCATTCAAAAACTATTTATAATAATAATAATAATAATAATAATAATGATAATAATAATAATAATAATAATAATAATAATAATAATAATAATAATAATAATAATAATAATAATAATAATAATAATAATAATTTTGTGGTTTGTTATCCTTCCTTCCTTTTGAAATTGAAATGTTGGCTCAAATACAGTTGAAATGCTTTTAAGATCAAGACGATATGTGTTGTTCCGAATCAGCGTGTTGTAAATGTCTATTTAGTTTTCAACTGTTATATTTCTTCTTACTTTAATTTATCAAAAGTTGGTTTAAATTATCCACAGTAAATTTCTTCGAATGATTTACATTGTATTCAAAATTGTATAAAATATTAAATTAAATTTTACAAAATTCCTTGCCTCTAAGCTTTTCTGTTGCTTTTATTCCCATTTATATGTCTCAGCGACAATAGCACAAGCGGATATGTTTTGTTGTTGTTGTTTTTGAATTAAATTCTATCCATTTAAATATGCATAAATTTTTACTGTCAGTCAAATTTGCTTTATTACTCTCCAAAATGTGCACATCAGTATCCAATGAATTAGAAGGAATGTACCTTCCTGTTTGCACTCTAAGATTAGAAATTATATTCAAAACCAATTCATTATTATTTTCTTAACCTTGACATGTAGTAAGAATCATGTTATTGGGTATTAGGACAGTGACCTGGAAAACAATTTCTAAGGTATTCTCTCTCTTGTTACCATTTTCCTTGTTTCATTCAAAGCCCCAACAACTGCAGTACATTTTGCCAAAGTGTTCTTCCAGCATTCTCGAGGGAATGAAGTTTTGCAAAAACATTTGTACATTTTTTCAAAGAAAATTGACCATTCTAGGAAAGCTTTGTGCACCAGAAGGAGCTTTCTTTCTTTTTTATTTTCTTTCTCAAATGGAATGGAATCATAAGATTCCAATCAAATGAAGTAGCTTTGCTTTCCATAAAATCCTGCTTGTGCACAATCATCCTTTCTCATTTTAAAAACAGAAAAGCAATGTATCAAAAATGGCGCATTTGAGTATCTAGGTAAATTTGAAAAGATAAAAATAGCCCAGATCAATTAAATTTAGTGGGATTAGTCATCCATTAAAATTATGAAAGTAACGAAAACCCAACTTCACAGACTTAAAAAAAATCATAATGTACATGAAAAACACAAAATGTTCCAAAAATAGCATATTGAGCTTCCTAGTGTTATAACATTTTAGTTATGTTCATATAAAGTAGTTAATTATATTTTCTTATCAAAATGTTTTTCTTTTCCAGAACTTAATTCAAGGGAAGAACGTTCAAGGCAATATTTTGACCAGGGGTTTACTCCTAATTCTGACTGGGAGTTGGACAATGACGTAGAAAACATTGATAGAGAGTTTGGTAGTAGTGGTATGTCTTTGTCACAACAACAGCAGCTGCTTCTATGGGAAGAGGAAAATACCCGAATAGTTCAACAGAGAGAACAAGAAGTGAATCAAATAGTGCGGTCTATTGTAGATCTCAACGATATTTTCAAGGATCTTTCTCACATGGTAGTAGATCAGGTAAGAATATTTTGATTGAATCTACAAATGTACTGTGGAGCAAAATAATATCATAAATCAAAATCTAAATAATATAATAAAATAATAACATGTAAGCTAGCATGTAATTTCATTCGAGTATATGTAAATTAGTAACTAGTATCTGCCTTAAAATGGTTAGAAAACTCTATTATCAAGCCACTTAAATAATAACTCTCTCCCTCTCTCTCTCCCCTCTCTCTCCCCTCTCTCTCCCTCTCTCTCCCCCTCCCCCTCTCCCCCTCTCTCTCCCCCCTCCCCCCTCTCTCCCCTCTCCCCTCTCTCCCCCTCTCTCACTCCTCTCTCTCCCTCTCTCTCCCTCTCTCTCCCTCTCTCTCTCCCTCTCCCTCTCTCTCTCTCACACACACACACACACACACACACACACACAAGGGGGTCCAAGGGGATGTGATGCGATTACAAGTCTCTCGGAAGAGTGTCTCCTAGCCTCTCCATCCCAACTCCGCTCTCATCTTCAAGAATTGGACCCTGTCAGTCGAGTAACCCGTGCAGGTTGTAGTGTAATCCCATCGACGGTATGGGTCGATCCAACAGGCGAGAGAAGGGGAATTCTGACAAGTCTCCCTGTCGGAATGGCAGGTAACCGCCGTACTGGAGCGCCCCAAAAGTATGGCGGGATACAGTCTGGTTAGTTACAACTCTGACCCAGGGTAAAGGGTGAAGCCGGGAGCCTGTAACCCCTAAGCAACGTGTCCCCAGGTGACGAACAGGAGAGGAATCTCTAGATATAGAGGTCAAGAGGCAATTAAAATACCTCCCACGGTCCAACAGGCGGGGAAGGACACCCCAGTCAAAAAACCAATATGAAAGGTCTTTTGGGATTTCAGTTTATGGTTCAGAGCCTGGATCCCCAGTACGGCGTCTGTTGGGAGTGAGCAAAAAGCCCGGGCTCCCAGAGTCGTCAATGATGACCGCAGTACTTCAGCAGTGGACCGCTGGGCTGCTGTAGTATCACGTTGCTGCTAGTGAGCATGCGAAACAACAGGCATTATGTAGCGAGGAAGAAAACCGAAGGCTTCTCAATTTTATTTAAACCTACGTCATAATATTCATGGTGAGATAGAAAAATTGGCATTATTCAGTCCAGACACACTTTAATGAGGTGGTAGCACTGCAAAAGGAGGATCACCCAGACCCAGATCCTCCAGTGCAACCGACCACTGGGAAAGAAGAGTGTACTCAGTCGTCCCCTGAGAAGGTGGCTGCGGGGTACTCGTCACGAGCGATCATGTGAAGCGGAACTCCCGGTGCCCAAGGTAAGGAAGGAGACTGTGAAAAGCGCAGATAAAATCGGGCAGAAATACCCTCTCCGAATACCACGAGAAGAGCCCGAGTGGCAAGTGGTCTCGTGAGAGAGCGTGTAAGTGTTCTAAAAGCGCCCAGAAAAGGCCACCCAGACCAGATGCCCTGATGATCCAAGAAGAGACTGACAGCGCTGGCAATCGCCCGACATTCTTAAAAAAATGAAAACTGACCCTGAGCTTAGGGATCTGGCGAAGATATCACCCCTTTTTATCCAGAAGACAGCTGGTGGCGATCTCCTTCTGCAACTGAAGCAGTCTGCCGGAGGCCAAACAACAGATTTTCAGTCCTCTGTAAAGGTGTTTGGATCGGACGCTTATGTGAGGGCTCTCACTCACACCGTGACTATTCAGGTGAAGGACCTGGATGAGGTCACAACTAAAGAGAGGAAGTGCATAGGGCTCACGGTGAATAAAACTTCCGAAGCCAGTGATCTCAGCTACTGTGGTCAAATCCCTAAGACCATCCTATGGTGGAACACAGGTAGCAATAGTCAAGCGTTCCTGTTATTGGTGGCTAACAAATTGTTGGCCATCCGTAAAATGATGTTACAGATGTTTGGATTTTGGACACCTCAGAAAAGCATGTAGAAACTAACATGACCCGGTCCAACATTGCATGAATTGTGGTGGTGATGATCACCTTGCTAAGTCATACAAATAGCGCAAAGAGTGCTTTGTGAAGAAAAGAGGAAACAAGGCAGACATGCACTGGGTGCAGCAGGTGTCCATCGTGCCAAAAGCGCAGAAAGCAATAACGGATAAAAAATGAGAATTATACAACACAATCTCAACCATTACGCAGTCGCCCGGGATACCCTGGCACAGTCGGTTAGGGAATGGGAGGCTGATTTAGCAATTGTATGCAAGCAGTATACTAACCGTGAAGATACAGCGTGGGTATCTGACCTCCACAACCAAGGAAATCCAATCTGGGCCTGTGGAAAACACATATTCCAGCAGAAGTTATGTGAGACCGGAGCTGGATTTGTCTGGAGTAAATCAGCGGTACATCTACAGCTGTTATGCCTCCCACCAAAGGTGACAATGAATGAAGTTTACGAAGTTCCTTGACCGCTTAATTATCTGCAGCGCAGGATAAACCCCTTGGTGATAGCTGGAGATTCCAACGCTGGGCTGTTGAGTGGAGTGGATCGTCCACAGGCAGGCGGAGTCGAGCAGTTCTGGCATTCCTCTCCCTTCTGAATGTAGAGCTCGCCAACACAGGAGACATACACACCTTCGCAGAGGGGGCGTGGGATCTGTTATGGATCTGACGTTCATGTCAGATAAACTTTTGAGAATGGGAGTGTCCTGGAGAGTTGAGTGAACACCATACCCATAGTGACCACCAGGCACTTTTTGTGCAGTGAATCCCGCGGAGAGGGATAATTTTGCGCCAAAATATCAGCCAGCTGGGTGGAAAGGAAAAACGTTCGACAAAGAAGTTTTCCGACAATGTTTGGAGATGATAGTGCCAACAGGTATCGCAGATGACAAAGCTGGGCAGGTTATGAAATGGGTTACCAAAGCCTGTGATTCGGCTATGTCTAGACGGGGCACAATCTCGGCGTTCACGGTTGCTGGTGGAATGAAATCACCCAATTCTGGCGGAGGTGCCTTGAGCCCAGAAGACAGTACCAGAGAGCTCGTGGCAGAGACAACTTTCCTCAATTGCAGAGCAATGCAAACTTGCTCGAAGCCAGTTGAAGATAGAAATCCATGACCAGCAAGCGGCTTATGTAAAAGCCTGTGTGACGAGGTGGAAAAGGATCCATGGGGTAGGCTGTACAAGGCGGTCATGTGTAGGTTAAGATAAGCGGCACCTCACGTTCTCTAACTTGCCCCAATATGCTGCTCAGGTGTGACAGCCCTATTCCGAGCCACCCGGTGACTCAGTTAATATGGCGTTATCTGAGCTAGAAATAATTCCTCAGTCAGGCAAGAAGAATTCTACGCAATCAGCAGAATCGACGCACAAAGGCTCGGACGAGTAACATTCCCAGTATTGCCCTCAAGACTGCGATACTCGCTCACACACGACATCTTTGTGGATCTTTATTATTCTTGCTTGAGGAAGGAGTGTACACCCAGAAGATGGAAAAAACAGCGCTACAATTGCTCCTCCCTAAGGGAATAAATCTCCCAAAAGATCCATCATCATGCGGCCATTGTATGCTTGGCCCAGCTGGCAAGGTTCTGGAGAGAATTATTAGTACCAGACTGGAGAAAGCTGTGGAGGAGGGAGGAGGCCTTTCGGAAAATCAGTATGGTTTCCGCAGAGCCCGCTGGACTGTTGCCGCAGTCCAGTTTGTCATTAACACCGCCCGACAAGCAATTGGACGACATTGCTATCGTCACCGTTGCGAAATACATTGAGGAAATTGTGTATATTTGCAACGAAACGATCGCCATTGTTAGTCAGTGGTTGAAGTCCTCAGGGCTGCAGTTAGCTGAGCACAAGACTTAGGTTATCCTAGTCACTAGCAGGAAAAAGAGAGAAACCATCACTTTCAAAGTTGGAGACCACCGTGTTGCATCACAGCCATTGATCTTGGTCTCATGATTGACGCCGTCTGACATTTGCTGACCACCTGAAGTTCGCCAGCAATAAAGCAGCGGTAATTAATGCAGCACTATCGAGACTAATGCCCAACATAAGGCCCTGTCAGGAGAAATGGAAGCTTCTGGCCTTGGTTGTGAGGTCCGTCTTGCTCTGTGGAATCCCAGTATGGACCAAACTCCACATCGACAAATAGTTACGTCCGAGGTATGACGTCAGTGTACAGGTTATCAGCATTGCGGGTAGCTTGTGCATTCCACACTGTGTCAAACGATGCAGTGTGCGTCATCGTGGGGATGCCTTCTGTCGATATCTTGGCGGAGTAGAGATGGAGGCGATGTCACAAAAAAGAGGAGAACTCAGATTGCTCGACAACACTGCTCGAATGGCAGGAGCGATGGGACAAGTCCATTAAAGGAAGATGGGCGTGCCGCCTGATTCCCTCCATTGCACCGTGATCAACCGTATACGAAATAGAATTTCTTATTGTCTCAGTATTTGTCTGGCTTTCTGGCAAAGCTCCACAGGTTCAAGCTGGAGGATACCCCATTCTATCCCACTATGTGAACCTGCTGTCGAAGGCGCTGAGCATGTATTTCTTCCAGTGCTTTCGCGATACCATGTGCAGCGGCTGACGCGTTGTAAGTATACTGGAATCAACCGCTGACACCGGAAGGCAATGGTTGGGTGCATGCTCTTCAGAAACCAACTGGGATGCGGTGAGCGCATATGCGCAGACCATAATAGCTGAGCTCAGGAGAATAGTAAGGAAAAGAAGGGAAATCGACTGATCCTTCCTATGTTTTGGCAAAGAGAAGTGGCTTGTGACTAAGCCACTCTAATCCACTCCCCGTGATGTAATGCCTAACGGGGGTTCCTCAGGGAGGATGGAGAAGAAGGGAGGTGGTTTTAGTGGGTAAAAATCTCACACTATCATGTGGTACGGGCCACATGGTGTCACCACCACCCCCCGCCCCACGCATCTATGTGTAGGTTTGTGGTCATTTTGTTTAAATTTTAATTGTTATTTGTTGTACATTATTATTTCAAAAATTATCCTGAAACATAAAAATTAAATTGTGTATTATGAATAAAAAATATTTATTTATTAAAATTTGGAATTTGAAGTCATGATATTCTTAGCAAGAGACATAGGGATTTTATTGAAGAGCTGAGTTTCAAAAGCACCTAAGTGTACTAAGAGTCTAAATTGAATTCAATAACAAGGAGGGGAAAAGTAATGGAAATAGGTGTGTTCTTTCATATTAAAGAGAGTGAGTAAGAGAAGAGTGAGAGGGGAGATTTTTATCCATTTCTTACAATTCCAACTTGGTAAAAAACACAATAAATTCCATCGGCTGAAAATTTTCCATCATGTCTTTTTTAGCACTACACTCAATTGTTTCCTTGAATTTAGCATAAAATTCCTAATCAACTTACCTTACACTTCTTCCTTACTAATTCTGTTTTTTGTTTAAAAAATTGCCATAAAACTAAAACTTCTCACATTAATTATATCAATTCTAGCTGAACGTGGCAATAAATGAAAACAAATTCATGGTTGAAGAGAGTAGTGGTAGGGGGTGGTGGATAAAGTAGTTTTAGCGTTAACAAGGTCCCATGATCATATCAAAATGGATTATAGTTGATAGAGTGATGAGCATGTTTAGACTTATGTGGGGAACTAGGACTAAATATAAACAATCCGTTGGAGGTCAAGACAGAACATAGGCTCCGCATAAGGTGTGCAGAAGATGCGAGGATTCGTTTGTGGACAAAAAATTATTGGCAGCCTTCAGACAGTTTAACCCTCGGCAAGAAAAACGCCACCTAAATGACCTTGATTCCGCCAGAACAAGTATTATTACCACCTCTTTAAATTATCTCCCTCATATTATATACAAGTTCCCGAAACTGGCTGAAGTAGAGTTAAAAGAGGGAGTTTTCACTGGCCCCGATATAAGAAAATGCCTAACTGATCCCCTCCTTATGGAAACATTGGGAGGCAAGGAAAAAAGCAGCCTGGGACTCTTTTTAAGGAGAAATGTAGTGCACACCCACGTTTTGTAGGAATACAAAGGACCCTGACCTGATCCATTGTACAACGCATGCTTGCAGCATATGAAGCTCAAGGTGCAAGATGAGAATAAAAGTTATTTTCTTACTCTCCAAGGTTGACTATTTTCCCGAAAACGTGGGAGATTATAGTGGAGAAGGCGGTGAAATATTTCATCAGTATGTCTGAGTTTCAGAAAAGTTTACAAGGAAAATGGGATGTCAGTATGTTTACTGTTGGATGCTCAATCGAGAAACTAAAGTAGGAAACCAGAAATGAGTTCGGAAAAGTATGAAAGAAAAAAAGAAAAGATTGTGCAAGAGAAAAGAGTCAACGATTGTGTATTATCAGAATTGTGTCAATATCGGAAACAATTTTTTGATTACTAGTAAGAAAATAGATACATTTAGTGAATTAAAAAAGTGTTTTTATTAAATATTTGTTTTCATTTCAAAAAAACTATATGTGATGGAATGATCTGGAAGTTATTTTTAGAATCTGTGACATTTAATTCAGCAAAAATATCCCATGCAGCAGATAAAAATACTTTTTTTGCAGACCTGTGTTATTAGACAAGGTTGTTGTTCAAAGACTGTAATGAACCCCAAATTAATTGATACACATTTTCATTAGAAATCGCTGCAAATTTGACTCCCTATACCTCAAATATATAGTATTGGGAAAGTTAAATAATGCTGCAAATATTTATCAAGTAATTTTGCTTCTGTCTGCATGCTTCTGAATGTCTGAGTCTTAGTCTTTTCACAGCAACAATGGATATTCATAGTTTTGAAGACATTTGAAGGTTCATACACTTTGATGACAAATGAACAGGAGTTTTCTTTCAGAACGTATATGTCGAATTAGCCTGATAATATAGGTATAAAGATATTCAGTTTTGTGATGTGGGAATGGGTTTGTATTGAAGGGCAACATGTTGTATTAGGCAAAAGGATGAGCCTTTGACAAAAGATTTGGCAGCAACTATGGTGAATGAACTGACCTAACCCTTCAGGAACAGAGGATACAACATTACTGTGAATAATTTTTTTATGTCTCTACCATAATCAAAGTCTTACTGTTGTAAACTACACAAAGAAATATAAAGTACTATTATCTTTAATTCTACTAAAAATTACTTTACTTTTCCCGCGGTGCCTTGTAATTTGAGGATGGAGCCTCAAGAGGCCTCTTAAGTGTTTAAGTATAATATTCTTCAGTGCATTCAGGGTTAAGACAATTCTTTTATTAATTTAGATGTCTTTGATACAGTATCCATTGAATAGTGACTTTAGATTATTAGATTTCATATTCGCAAAATTTCTATGTATTGCTCTCAGAGAGAATTGTAGTATTAAATGCGCTTGGCATCAAATGACCAGGATTTCAGTGTGGGATATCATCCCCCTATTACAACAAATGTGTTTATAACTTAGACTTTACAGTAGTTTTGCTGCCACCACTAAACGAATTCAACACTAACACACAATGAGCATCGAAGTAATGAAAAATACAATATCCATACTGCTAATATAATATGGCAGGAACTAATAGTTAATTTTTTCTCGAGTTAATTAAAATATGTCAGGAATAAATTAACTTTATTGTTTAGAATTTGGAAGTTACGGAAATAATGAGGCTACGTTGATTGTCACGAAAAATTAATTATTTATCCATAGGGCATTATAATTGCCAAACATTTACGATTCCTAATATAAACAATATAAATATGTTATAGTGAAATAGCAGGGTTATCTAGGAAGCTATAGGTTTCTTGGGAGATACATAAGTATTACATATTCGTATGATACAATTAGATTTCATGTATTGTATGTTTTACTATCTTGTAATGCTAATAAAAGCAAAAATAGTCAGAAATACTCAGAAGTTCCATAAAAGCTTTTAGATCCTGTTAGAGGTATTCCATTCCAATTGGTTCCTAGTTTTAATGAACGTTTTTTATTGTACACAAGCAAAAACTCATTTTTCTTAAGATATGTTATTTGCATTTGATAATGTTTACTTATTACGACAATGGATTTCTCATCTTGCAAAGACTCTCTATCACCATATTCTATTACCCTTGGTATGTCATGACTTGCCTTTTTATTATTTACATAATTATAAAAAGTTTCTGATTACTTTCATCTCCTTTTCAATGTTCAGTATATATTCTCTTCTTAGATATAGATGAAATTTTTGATACCTTCTATGAGAAATCATTTGATGTGATTTGTACCACTGCTCCTGTGTATAGTACCAAGTCTCATAAGTACCCACCATGGTTTGATAGATCAGATTAAATTAAAAAATTAACTACGAAAACAATGTAAACAGTTTCCCTTCAAATTTTTGCTCTTTTTTTTGTATTTATTTATTTATTTATTTTATGTCAAAAAAACAGTTAAAAACTGCGTATGACGTGCTATGGGGAAAAGTGAATTGTGTGCACATTTTCAAAATTCTGTGATCCCTACACTAAGTCATATACTACTTAAATTTTGAATTTTGAAAGGGAGAAAAAAAAAAAAACTCCCATGTAAAAAAATCTATTTTCAAGGATAAATAAGCAATAAATTTTGATTTGCTCATTTCTATTGCATCTTTATCTAACAAGATCAAAACTAATGTAAAGTCTGCGTATGATATATTTATTCTTTTAGTTGAAACAAGGCTTATTTCTAATCCCTCCAGGTTCTGGAGAAGTTGTTGTTACAAATCTAAGTCAACTCTTATGCCAAAGATTCTTTATTATAATGATATTAATTGTTCAGATACACAAATAAACATAAATAATTTTTCTAAATATTTCTCCAGATTGTATGCTATTAATGATTTACCTTTGATGACTAAAGCTGCTAGTGTCTCATACTTGAGCGATATTTACTTTGACGTTGACTTTATATTGATGAAGCTGAAATCTATGCTTTTGAAGCTTACTTCTGGCTTAGATGAAATTGTAGCTATCGTTTTAAATAAATGTGCTTCCAAACATTTGGAAAAAAGTTTTGCAGTACCTCTATTTTTCATTTGCTATTATTCTTTGAAGTATGATACATTCCCATATGGTTGAAAACCACACCAAGGTGTCACATGTTTTAAAGAAAGTAAATCTATCTAAAGTAAAACACAATATTGTTTTTCTATGTTTCTTGATTTCTATAAAGCCAGTTTATGCTGTAATATGTATTAAGTATGTCATGACCACAGTTTTGTTGCTTCTTAAACCCATTTAGTATTAGTTTGTGTTTTTTGGGTTGAAAGGCCAATAAAATATATGGGATACTGATGTGTTTGAATGGTCTTATATCAAAGTGTAATAAATTAAATAAACGATTAATGTTTTTATGATTGCAGGGTACTATGTTGGACCGCATTGACTATAACATTGAACAAACTCAAACTCAGGTACATCAAGGTTACCAACAACTTCAGAAGGCTGAAAATTATCAAAAGAAAAATAGAAAAATTGTGTGTATTTTAATACTTGCCTTAGTTACTCTCGTATTGTTAGTTCTTTTAATTGTTATAAAGTCATAATAATTAATATTTATTAATAGTTGTGTGTTTTCATTACAAGTTATTACTTGAGCAGCTCAGCTTTGGATTTTCCTGCAAGTCCTTGTGACAAAGCTTCTCTTCATTCATACTTTCCGTTCACTTTGATGTAAAGTGATGTGGCATGACTAAAGTCTGGAAAAATATGTAATAGGAAATGGCAAAATACGTTCATAAATATGTAATATAAAATATTTCATTTACAAACAAAATAAATTTACAAAATTGGAAGTTACATTAATAAAACATTTATTAAACTAATTTTAAAAGTAAATATTGCTGAGTCTTGTGGATTAAGTTTATTTAATAGTGTATTTTTAATTTTTTTGAGCAAGATAGCCATTTACAAATGTAGGAAAACAATGTCTGGCAAATAATAAGCTACAACATTGTTTCATGGCTTTTTTTTTTTTTAATTGGTTATTTAAGGTCGCATCAACATCTTAGGTCATTAGCGGCCACTATTGCTGTTAACGGTATGGTAACTATGAGGATGAAAGCGATATGGTGATGACAGGGGTGAAAGGACAAAACACAAATACAACCATGCCAGCGAGACTCAAACCAGCGACCGCTTGATCCGAGATTACTACGACACTACTGCCTTAAGCGATCGGCCACCGGGCGACTTGTATGTTGCGACAGCCAATTTTTTCAGTATTTTCTCAGAAATTGTGATTAAAGATACAGAATCACAACAACACCGATACTTTCCACACCTTAAAGGAATATTCTCAGTGTTCATGAGCAGTTGCTTCAACATTAATGCTGTGCAGATGGAGGTTAAGCCAGACCACATGCATCTGACCCTGTCTTTATGTGGGGCACCTCACATTATCTGTTCACAATTCTGATTTTTGTAGAAGAAAATGCTGATTTTGAAAATTAATTAATGCTTTTGCTAAACAAGTTTCAAGAAAACCAGTAGAATAATAAAAAGTTGTGTCAAACATGTTTAAAATTGTTTTGTAAATAAGAATAATTTGTAATATAGTGCAAAATATTTAAAAATGTGGAATGAAAAATTTTGATATTGTGGAAGAATTGTCATCATTTGCCTAGACCAAATTGAGAGAGTTGAACATACAAAGACAAAAAAATATGTAATTACATAAAAATCTGGTCTCTTGTCATGACTGCAAGTTGAACTTATTAAATTAATGAATTGAATAGTTGGGTGTTTGAAGAATGCAAAAAATGCTTAAAAGGAAATGATTGGTTATTTATTGGATTGTTGTTTTAATTACCACTTCTCCTATCACCATTATTAATATAGGAGAAAATTTAAAGATTCTAATTGAATTTAACTCTTCTAGATTCTGATTTAAATAAAATTTTTGTCCTAGTCAAATGAGGTTCCCATATAATTTATCAAATAATAAAACATTCTAAATAACTACTACTGCTTATTGAATAAATAAATTTGTCATATCATTCACTTTTTGTATGTTATAATAATATTTATTTGTCATTTTAAATTAATATTATGTATAATATAGTATCAGATTACAAAATATTTTCAATTTTTTGAACAATGAATTTGTATATTCAATGCATCAGAAAACAATGATAGTGTTTTCTTGTATAAATTGAAACATGCTCAAGCAGCCACCTCAGTCACCTCAGTGTGGCCATTTTTCATGGGGCAATTGATTTTCCATAAAACACGACATTGTTCTCTCTCATTTCAGCAATCAGTGACCAGTATATTTCAAAACCTACCTCTCTCTTATATGGTCCCCTGTAGTGACTTTGAACTATAATGAAAGCACAAGCGACAGATGATGGTGAATATAGAGTTGATACAATACCTTCTGACGGACACCTTGTTATATTACTTTGAACAGTGACATTTAAAAGTTGCTATTCTGGAGATAGGTTTTAATTTTTGTTTAAAGGTTAAAACAAATGTTTTTATAAGATCCCCTTTTCAATTTGTAATTCAAGTTACTATTTTCAAAAATTACGTCCAATCAGGAAAATAACAGTTCTTCTTTAAACCCAATTCGTAATGCTTTGATTACATCGCGGCGCTTCACGAGAGGTCCCCGAGCTGCCTGTCCGCGCCGTGGCACGGTGTTCATTATGCCCCCGAGGGTCTACGGGTCTCGAAGGGATGTCTGGCGGAGGGGGCGGGGCTGCACGGCGCCCGCAGGCCTCCCGCCGCACACGGTGGCCATGGGGCGGGGCGTAACGGTGCGCTTTGGGCAATGGGAAAAGTGGACGTATCTCGCGGCAGCTCTGCCTCAGCGGTGCACATTTATGATGATAGACTCGCAACAACAGTATTGCAGGTTTATTATTACTTCCCGCCCGGCCAAAAACCGTTCGTCCTTAGCGTATTATCCAATTACGGCCGGCGATTGTCGGAAAGGTTCAATGGCAAACACTCTTGAGCGATTAATTTCTTGTGCCGGCGATCACCGGAGCGAATCGCGCAGTGGAGACTTTCGGACGTTCGGCCAGTTCGTAGATTTCGTCAACAAAAGTACATGGTTTGCGGAAACTCGGGAC
>CAXIVR010000010.1:82103265-82325765 GCA_964035755.1 Teleogryllus oceanicus | reverse complement strand
ACTTTCAAAAACGCGTCAATCAGACCAAAATAGGTGATTTTTATTCGAGGAAGGGAGAAATACGAACGCTAGTCCCAATAACTACTGCTGCATATATTCTTGAAAATAAGAGGAAAATACAAGATCTAATGCGTAATTACGTTAGTTTGAAGAAACCTGTAACCTTTTTTAACGAAGAGAATCGGTGTATTTCACCAACACCCATCAAATCTGTCTTGACGATCGTCATTATAGACGAATGTCAAAATATTGACGCATTCTTAGGTTTCACCAACACTTTTCCGTCAGAAATGATTCGTCAAGGAACGTGTGTTGATTTTTTCTCCTCGTACAGAGGTGGGACTACAATGTCACGTTACAACGCGATTCCGCATTGGCTATTGAGCCTGCTGACCACTGAAGATGCTGAACTCGTGGCTCATTGCAAAGTCGCAAGCCTTTCACCACTAAGATCCGGGTTCGATTCCCGTCGAATCTCATGTGAAATTTGTTCCAACAAAACGAGTTCGGCTGCTTCACAGGAGCTAGTCCAACCCCTGTGAAGAGTGTCCACAAACCCTGCTATCCTTATTCTTCCTAATTCTGGCCGCTGGTAGTGACGCAGGAGCGCGCGGTAGGAGGCGCGTACGTGGAGATGCTAACTGGCGGTCCTCTTGACAACCGACTACGACGAGACGAGACAGACAATATTAACGGAGGATTACTCCAGCGCTTTTAGTAATGGGAGGATTACTCCCAGAAGCGCAAAGCGCTCAACGCCCCGCAAGGGGCTTGGAGACGCGTTGCGTCGAAGTAGACGCAACAAATTAAAAAAACAACAACAACAATAAAACTATTATGTTCCAAGTAGGTTTGCACAATGAAAATCACATTTATTTATTTATTTTACGTAAAAGAAAGTTAAAAACTGCGTATGACGTGCTATGGGGAAAAGTGAATTGTGTGCACATTTTTCCAAATTCATGTGATCCTACACTAAGTCCATATATGTATTTGAATTTTTGAAAGGGAGAAAAAACAAGAACTCCATGTAATAAAATCTATTTTCAAGGATAAATAAACAATAAATTTTGAATTTTGAAAGGATAAAAATAACTCCCATATAATAAAATCTATTTTTTAAAAGATAAATAAGCAATACATTTTAATCTTATTACTTCTGCCATGACAACGAAACGATAATTTGAATAATTGTATTTTACCACTGAATTTCTAGAAGACATTTTAGATAGTGAAGCTACATTTATGTCCAGAAACAAAGCAAGGGACCATCTCAGTATTTGTTGATCGGATCAAGTGCAACTGGACGAAAAAACCTGATCGAGATGGGGTCATTTACCCAGAACCTGAGGTACAATGGTGATTTGGTTATTTATACTCATTTATACAGTCCAAATGGTAGAAAATAAAGCATTGTATCATTGTTAAAATTAATGTTACTTTTCTTGTGATGCTCAGTATAGTCTCTAATTGTATAGAAACAGTTATGCATAAGAAACGATTTCACTTGGGATTTAAACTTTTCTATTGAATTTAATCGTTTGTCATCTGGCAAAGTGTTGTAAAATAATGTACATGTATTGTATGTGAATTTTTTGTAATGAGCTGTTGATGCAATACCTGATGGAAGATATGATTTCTAGTAAGTGTGCAAAGTAATAGACTCCGGCATTTTCTGAAATATATTCCCGCCCCCTTGAGCAAGTCATTTTTGACAAAACCACTGATTCGTAAATAAAAGACATGGTAATGGTAGAATTCTGAATTAATAAAGTGAAACTTACAAGAATGACGTGGGTGGGATTGGCTTATTATATTCACTTCTGTAATCTAAGTCTGGGAGCTCTAGGACGTGTTTTTCCAGAATATTAAGACATGCCTCGGGCGAGAATAAACATTCGCGAATTAAACATAACGAGCAGTATGACTGAATTTGAAAGAATTCGAAGCGCGTAGCATAAATAACTTACTTTTGTGTTCAATTCCTTTATATGGACGTTCCATTTAAGGTTGACTGATTAGAGACCTAACAATTTTGTTTACCTTATCAAGTCAATGGTACACTGTTCATTTTCAATGGAGCACAGAATTGTTTATTTGAAATGGAAAACTGCATTAAAACCGTTTTCTTTCGTTATATTAATTTGTTATTTCGGAACCAATTTGAAACATCTGATATTGTACTATTTTACTGTTTCTTTGTGCAAAAGGATATTTCGTATCATCCGCAAAGAAAGACGATTCTTCCATTTCGAATCGTCGAGGCATATCGTTTACATAAGTAGGAACAAGAATAGGATCAACGATCCTTGAGGAACTCCACGCCACGCAACGGGCAAGGAGTGGAAAGGTGCGTACGTAATGTTCCATCATTCCAGTAAGGTATTTCAACTCTCAGGTCATTTAAGGTACGAACATAACCAATCTAGAGCAATACACGGAATTCCATATGAGTAATTTTTGAAAAGTCAAATGTTATGATCCAATGACGTCAAAGCTTTTAGAGATCTAAAAATAATCCAATAGGTGCCTCGTTTTTGATCCAATGGTAAGGCGACATCTTTAAAATGTAGCTATTTCCGTTGATTTTGATTTTCTAAATCCATGTCCAGCAATCTGAAAGCGCGTCGTGTTTAGTGAAAGAGTTTCCATTCGTATGAGATCTCTCTAATATTTTAGAAAGATAGTAGAAGAAATGATGATAATGCGTGCAGTATGCAGTTTGCGGTACTGCTATCGCAAAGCCACGCCAAAATTAAGCAGAGATTGATAAATGTACGATAGTATGCCTCTGGTGGTCACGATCACTGGGCCACCTAGCGCTCTAAAACATAAAATGTCGCATGACATATTCCACCCGTGAAAACAGGCCGTCGAATATAATCACAAATTTTGGCAGATCTGGATTCGACAGCAATCCGCGACACAAGTCGCGCAACACCTCTTGACGTCTGACTCTGTTATTCAATAAGCCCAGCTCGTACGGTCTGGAGTCACAACAGCCCAGTCTCACACGAGAGGCTAAAATCCGTGGCGATTTAGTGACTCTGGCGCTATTGTGGTGCTTTTGGGAACTAATACGAAAGAGCTGATCTTGCCGACCGTCGCGGTTCTGTCGATTCACTCGATCAACCCGTTGGATTCCAGCCCAACGTGCGATATCCAACTTTCTGAATGTACTGAACAGCAGCTGATCCAGAACGTCCAACTGATCATTCAGAGGAGAGTGCAGTTCTGCTCAGGCCCAATCAGAAATTATAATTTATGAAATAATATATCGTTGGCAAGAATTAAAAATGTATAGAGTATTTGTAATGGGATTAAGATTGGATGGGAATATGTTTTGCATGGGATGAATCTATATTTTGTTTCATTGACAAAATTGCAAAATGCTTGCTTTGGAGGAACTATGGCTCACCAATCCTTAAGTCCACCTCTTCATTCAAATCTTGACTAATACAATGTGTATACATCTTATTTAAGATGTAAACTATTAGAAAACTTGTAAAAGTAAAAAGGTTTTTAATTTTTCATGAATTATGACAATTACAGACTGCCTAGAAAATTTTTTATTTTTAGTTTGTTAACTTTTAATATAAATCAAGCTTCTTTAAATTACATTTGAGTGGTATTAATGGTAGAAAACACAATTCTAAATGCATGAAATGGAACTAAAATAGCGCCAAGTTACACAAAATCCAGGAAGTGTTTTTGCTGTTGAAAACAGTAGATCATTAAACAAACACTATTTAAATGAATATTCATTATTATATATTAACCAAAATGGAATTAGTATTGATGCCTCAGAGATGTGTATGCACGTTTTCTAATTTCTCTTCTCTTTATCTTCTTGCAAAATTAAAAATCAAAATATATTCAAAGAATTTCATATTCATTGACACATATGTTCGATTACCACAAACTTATAATTATAGATCACACAGCAAACAACAAAAGAACATTTTGCAAATAAATTACTATAATTAATATCTTAATATATTTTAATAGTAGGCTATTCCTTTGACATCACAAATAAACATTCTATTTAAACTAATAAGCTAAATGCAATAAAAAGAAACAATCTCTCTATAAAATTAAAACATTTAAAGGAAATCAATGTAAATACCATGCCATATTCTCATGAAAATAAGTATTAAAAAATCACTAAATGAACCAGTAAATTTAAATGAAGATGACTATAAGAAAATATGTGTAATTTACATATTGCCACAAAAAATGATATAAAAGAAAGTAGAAATTTCCTTATTCAATTGCATATCATCTCAGTGCTGAGGAGAGGAGACAGCTAGAGACAATTGCCGCAGGCCCCACTAAATCCTCAATCTTCTTCTTTTTATATTTTTCCCCATTTCTCTTTTTCTTTTTCTCTTTTTCTCTTTTTTTCTCTTCTTCATTAAAATAAATCCTTACTTCCTATTACAAATTAACCACTTAAAGTTATTTCTATGCATGGGAGAAATGAATTCTGTTTATGTGTTGGAAGACGAAAATATCTAGTTTTGAAATGTTAATCCTAAGCTTTTTAAATTTATTATTATTATTTTACTATTATTTTTTATCTTTCAACTATTAATAGTTAAATTATTTGGAAGGGATTCTGAAACTCAATGATTTTCTTCCTCATACGTCACATAGTTTATTTTACTGTTTTTGACTAAATAAATAAATAAATAAATAAGAGGACTTTTGTTTTGAAATATGGCTCCTTTGTATCTATAGTTGCCTATTATTTTCTATGGGTGTTCTGGGCAATGCATCTAATATTAAATCAAATTTCAGTGAATAAATTTAAAGGAGAGGGAGCTGGCTAAGTAAATACTCTAAGCAAAAATCTTTACAATTTCAATCTAGGCAATAAACACATCAAATCTCTATTAACAATGAATCTACAACATCATGCAGTTCATAAACAATGATTGACCAATAAAACAAACCAGAAGAAGTTGAACAGACAACTGTCATTAATTAGACACACTAATTAATAATTTTCAAAAAGAAGAAAATCTGCAATGAATGATGTAAAGAATCTATCATTCTAAAAAAAGTGTAAATCAGCTTTGATTATCATTTTATTTCTTAATAAACTGCTTACTAAAAGGACTGTACCTTTCCAGATGTGATAGTTATACGACCAATACTGAAAAGAGGAGACACTAGTTGAAGAAAAACTACCACCCTACGCTCTTACTATTCTTACGCAATTTTCAGTAAACTAATAATAATAATAATGATGATAATAATAATGATAATGATGATAATGGTGATGATGATGGTGGTGATGATGATGATGATAATAATAATAATAATAATAATAATAATAATAATAATAATTTATTTAGGTTCTTTGATAGTACAAGGTAAACCATTTTAAACCATGTCATGAAATTAAATTTAACAAACTACTGACTGATACAAATTTTAACAATTTTAATATAACAAGGACATTTTGTTGTATAGTAGGAAGATTACCATATTACAGAATAATGAATTAATACATTAAGGTTAGTTTCTTCTAATAATGTATACATTATTACATTGCTTATAAGAATACTTTCATTAACACATACAATATTAATATACAATTAGTTACATACAATTATTATTATATAATACAAAGTCTGATATATACAATTATTCTTACATTCATACATCTAGATTAAGCATACATTTTATCATTTCTCTTAATTCTATACAATCAGAATATTCTATTTTTGTCAGATAATGGTTTGTGTTGTTTCTTTTTATAACTCATCTAAAAAGAATATAATGCTGTTGGATTTAATGGAAATAGAGACAAATAATTGACAAAACACAATATACACTATTTTAAGAATATATATATATTGTTGCAGAAAAGATGAAAACAATGCTGGTCCGATCTACTCCGTACAGAGAACGTTGTGTTGACAAACAAAACAAAGGCGAAGCCTCGCGCGCTCTCAATAGCAACGCTCGCGTGCGCGCCATCTATCGATAACTAACGTAATTGTGGGATGCACTAAGATTTGAATTACACTAATACTTCCCCTCGAACCACAATTAACTTGTAACGCGAAAACAAAACTAAAGGCGTTTCAGTCCAAGTCCTTCAACGCACTTCTCATGTCTGGCTCTGGCTAACCCTTTTGTCAATACGTCCGCCGTCATATCTTCCGTGGAGACATGTTCAATCATAATCGGCTTCTTCTTCACGGCGTCCCGAACAAAATGGTGTCGAATATCAACGTGCTTCGAACGCGCGTGAAACACGAAACGGACGGTTTGCGCGCCGATATTGTCATTCTTCACAACGACACTCTTCAAGTTGACTCCCAGGCTTCCCAGCGGCAGTATATGGATGGCTTCTTTTGTGGCATCGGATAAGGCCATATATTCGGCCTCTGTCGATGACAATGCCTGAAGGCTGCTTCCTTGTTCCCAGCTGACTGCTGCACTCCGATTAGAAAAGCGCATATCCGGTGTAAGACTTTCTGTCAGGCGGACTGCCAATCTGCATCGGTGAACATCGTATAAAGCTCGTCGTTACGAGTGTACACAAATTCAAGTACTCTCGTCCCTCTAAGGTATCTCAACACTCTTTTGGCCGCCTTCAGTGAACTTCCCGTAAGAGTTGTGTATTGACTTAAATAACTCACTGCGTTAGTATTTATATCCGGCCTAGTTCCCAAGAACAGATACATGAGACTGCCAAGACGTTCACGATATGGGATATTTTCCGGGCACCCCCTTCGACTTTTTCTTTGTAATTTTAAACCCAATTCTAGAGGCGTGGACACAGGATTACAGTTGCTCATTTGAAACCTTTCAAGTATCTCGTCGATGTACCCTTTCTGGTTGATCGCAATGTAGTCCTTCTTTCTATCAAATTCGAGTCCTAGGCAGTACTTAAGGTCCCCCAAATCTTTAACCTCTAACTTTTTACAAAGATGATTCTTGATTCTCTCTATTTCCTCGTCGTTAGTTGATGCAATTAGTATGTCGTCTACACACACGAGGATGAAGCAGGGACCGGTCGCCGTCTGGGCAGAGTACACACACGAGTCAGCTTCGGATGGAACAGCTCCGAGTCCTCGAAGTTCAGCATCCAATCGCTCGTTCCAAGCTCTTCCTGCTTGCGGCAAACCGTAGAGTCCTTTCTTCAGGAGAAAAACCATGTTGTCTTTCTGCATCTTCCAACATCTTTTGGCTTGTTCCGTGATGGTTATCCTCTTTTTCGGTCTCGAATATGCTCCAAGAATCTCCTCAAAATGTTTTGGTGCCTCTATGAATACCTGCTCCTTATTAGTCCGTTTAAATAAACTGATCGATATGTCAAGCTGCCGAATTTTCATTCGCGCAAAAGCCACTGCTTTACAGCCGTACGTATGGATGCCAGTCGACACTGGGGCGAAAGTCTCGTGGAAGTCGATGTCCGGTCTCATCCCAAAACCTCTCGCCACCACTCCAGGCCTTGCGTTTGTCCCGTTATCAGCACTGCACTTGTTTCGCAGAACAAATCTGCTCCCAATTACGCGCTGATTCTTAGGTCTGCTCACCACCGTCCAAGTCCCCTTTCTGATGAGTGATTTCACTTCAGAAGTCATGGCGTCCTTCCACTCTATAGCATCGGGTCCGGATATAGCCTTTGATGTCGGGATTTCAGCAACCACAGCTTCTTGCCCGGCGTAAACCTTACGTGGTCGTCCTGGTTGGCCGGTTCGGATGATTCTCGGTCGCCCGCGGCCTCGTTTTGTTCCCGCGTTTGCATCCCGAACTTCGTCACCTTGATCACCGTGCACGTCCCTCATCGGTGCAAAACCTAGGAATGGTTCGTTGTCGCTATCCGCCTCCGAAGGTACAGCTGCATCGTCGTCTTCGTTCATTGATAACCACTCCTGGTCATCCTCGTCGCCTGACACCGACCCAGAATCTTGTACGTTAACTTGCTCCGGAAGAATCACCTGTGAAGAATCCCTGATGACATCTACTTCGAACCAGTCTGACTGAGTCTCGTCGTTGTCGCGAGTTTCTGGACTCTTCTCGATAAATCGTACGTCCCTGGTGACCTCAATTTTCCGAGCATCGGGTAGCCAAATTCGATATGCCTTCGCCTGATCCGCGTAGCCAACGAGAATTCCCTCCTTCGCCCTGTCATCCAGCTTCCCCTTATTTGGAGCTTTGTTCAAAACGGAATGCCTTTGATCAAACGTTCGAAGTAGCTGATGTAGAATTCCTGTCATTCAGAGCTCGTAGGAGATCTCTTTACCTCGATCTTCTTTCCCGGACAGCGATTCCTGATGTGACATGCTGTAAACGCCTCCGCCAAAACGATGGTGGCAGATTTGATTCTTTAGAGACAGGCCATGCTGCAAGCGTCGATTCATCCTCTCCGCCACTCCGTTTTGTTGTGGGTATGTAAGTTATGAGTCGATGTTTATGCCTTCTGATTTCCAAAGAAGTTGTTCAGATTCCGCATTCACGTACTCTCACGCCCGTACATGTACTCACGTATCACGACGTACATTGTCCGTCTGGACCTCCTTGATTTTCACTCCATGCTTTCTCTCGACGAACGCCTTGCACCTTTTGAATTCTTCGAACGCGTCATTTTTGTTCTTCAAAAATCTCAATTCCGTCCATCTCGAAAAGTCATCAATGAAAGTGATAAAGTATAGCGATCCACCGTTAGAAGAAATCCTCATTGGCCCGCATAAATCCGAATGTATGAGCTCCAGTTTTGAAGTTGTCCTGTTTACTTCCTTTGGAAATGGCAGTCTTGCCATTTTCGCTTTGAAACACACGTCACAACTCAAGTCTTCGCTCACGTCTTGAAAATTCGCCCCCTGAAAAACTCCAGCCTTCGACGCTTCGACAGTTGGGTGAGATGACCCATCCTGCTGTGCAAATTCGCAGACGGGTGTCGGCTTCCGTGTGTTTTCACTCTGCGAGACATCCTTTGACAGCTTTCAAATCGGCTTTCCCTTTACGTATTACAAGTCATCGACTCGGTTGGCAGCCTTGGTCTCTCCCGTTTTCATCAAGGATTCTCGCTTGATGCTTGTCGAAAAAACACACGTTGCACCCTTTGTTCGTGATCTTGGCTGCGGCAACAAATTGTGTCGCAAGTCCGGAACATGGGCCGTATCATCACTTTTATGTCAAAATATGCGGCCATCTCCGTCTCGATCACGGCAGTGCCCTTTCCTTTTATCACCGCAGATGCATCACTGGCCAACTTCACTCGTCCACAGTGGTTCTTTTTTATTTCAGTGAATTGGTGTATGTCACGACAAAGATGCGAAGTACATCCGCTATCCAAACACCAGTCATCTTCAGTCACCTTTTCGACCCCTTGGCATACATCAGTACTCACCTCGGTTGACAAAAGGGCTATGTTCGCTGAGTTATCGTTACTCCTCTTCGGTCTGTCGTTTCCTTTTTGCGGACATTCAGACTTCGTATGTCCCTGCTGATGACACTTATAACACTTGAATTTAAACGCTTTCCCTCTCTGGTCTCTGTTTACATCGGTTGCGTTTTCCTTTTTCTTCTTCGGTTGCTGCTTCTTACGAGTGAACATGGCTTCTTGATGTGAGTTCGACGTTCCAGAGTTTTTTCTTGCGTCGTACTCCTCGACGATCTTCGTGCGGAGGTTATCAGGCGTTGGCAACACGTCGCAGCTCTCAATCGCCACTCGGAAGTTTTCCTAGCTCGGTGGCAGGCTATACAACATCGCCAATTGCAAGCAAATCATCATTGATGTTTACATTCATTTCCGCAAGTTTATCAGCCAGATAAAAAATTACGAAAGGTGTTCATAGCGTCACCACCGTCGTTCATTTTCTTCAAAGGTTAAGTTTTTCAACAGCGCCGCTTTCCGTGCAGGTCCCGCGGCGCAAATGTATCTTCGAGTTTCTGCCACAACTCGCGGAACGTAACGCAATTTTCACGAGTTTCAATTGGATTTAGGTCCGATCATAAAATCAGATCCGACTTTGCCTTTTCATCATTCGTGGTCCATTCTTGAATCGCTGCAGCATTGTTTTCCGCTGGTTCCGCTTTCAGAGTTCCTCCGCTGACGTAACTCCAGGCGTCGTTTTTTATTAACAGCGCCTTCATCTGGATTTTCCAAGTGTCGTAATTCTCGCGCCCGAGCGCTTCGATGCGCACCGTTCCGTTCGTGTTCATTGTTCACAAGTCTGCGCGCGTACGAACAAAGAGCACGCGATCACGAAAATTTCTTTTTCGGACCGACCACGTTTCGCGTTTTTCGAATTTACGCGCTGGATCCGCGTGTTGTTAATCGAGCAGCCAATCACAACGCGCGTCGCCAAAGATGGCGTCTTCTTCTCCGTTTCTGATTTCAACGGTTGAACAACGTTGCAAAATGCCGGCGCTCGTCCCGTACTCGACGCCGACACTGATAATCCGGATGACACTCACGACACTGCGTTTCGTCACGCGATTCAAACACCAAAAATGAAAAGTCTACAACTCGTACAGTTTCTAGTCGAACCAACAAAGGAAACGTTTCGCGTTACGTCTCACAAAGTCCGTAGACCTTCCCACCAAAGCTCGTCCGATTCACTGCGTCACGCTGGTTTTGGCGTTCAGCGTGTTCGCACTCTATTTCGTGCTTTCCTCACGTTGATGCACCGATCTCACGCCACCTTCCACCACGTGCAATCCGCTTTGTTAAATTCGACGATTGCGTCACACTTTGTCACGACGTGTTCACTTTTCTTAGTTTCTTGTTTTGTCGAAGTTTTCTCCCTGTGCGTCTTCTGGGCCCATAACCATTGTTGGATTTAATGGAAATAGGGTCAAATAATTGACAAAACACAATATACACTATTTTAAGAATATATATATTGTTACAGAAAAGATGAAAACAATGCTGGTCCGATCTACTCGGTTACAGAGAACGTTGTGTTGAAAAACAAAACAAAAGACTGAGCCTCGCGCTCTCAATAGCAACGCCCCGCGTGCACTTTCATGTATCGATAACTAATGTAATTTGTGGGATGCACTAAGATTTAGATTACACTAATAAATGCTTTACATTTATTAAGTATTTCTTGATTCCCTTTTGAATTTGGGATTGTTTAATTTTTTTATTTCGTTTGGCAATTGTCTCTTCCCAGGACTGAAATTTTCTGTTTCTGTAAGAGTTCTGTTTTTCTGTTCTTTCATTTTGTATATGGTTCTAATTGCTTGTTTCTGTAAAGTGAGTATTCTTGATATGTACGTTTTGTATGTACCACCCCACACATTTATTCCATACAGAATATGAGGATATATTATTCCATAATAAATTGTTTTTAGTTCCTTTTCTCCTAGTATTTTACTCAATTTTTGTAGGACAAAAATTCCTGAGCTTAGTTTACTACATACTCTGTCAATGTGACCCTCCCAGGATAAGGTAGTGTCCATCTCTACACCTAGGAATTTAATTATTTGTACATTGGGTATAGGTTTATTATTTATATTTATTGTAACGGATTCCCTGTCTCGAGGATTGTGTGTGAACATCACTACATTTGTTTTGTTAACATTAACATTAAGGCCAATTTCATTGTATGACTGAACAGTTTCTAATAGGCAGTTTTTAGTTAATTTATTTAATTCATCTTGCGATTTGTGCCACCATAGAGGTTGTATCAGCTGCACTTACATTTGTAAGTTTTGTGTTGTTTCTTAGTTGTAAATTATTGACATATACTATGTACAAGAATGGGCCTAGCACTGGTCCTTGCGGAATGCCACCATGTGTTGTGATTGTATTTGATCTGCATCTGTTTATAGAATTATTTTCTAGGTAGAGTATTTCTGTAGATTGTTTGCGGTTAATGAGAAACAATTTCAGAAGGTTATGAGCTATTCCCCGTATGCCATATTTCTCGAGTTTGTCTAAGAGTATGGCGTGATTTACTTTATCGAATGCTTTGGACATAACCATAAATATTCACTAACCTTTAATCCATCTTCAAGCTTAGTTAGTATAGTATTGTATAAATCTGTGATTGAAGTTATGGTCAAGTGTCCTTTTCTAAAACCATGTTTGATAGTCTGACTTAGTAGTGAATTTTCTTTAAGTATCTAATCAACCTGTTTAAAATTATCTTTCTATTTTTGCAAAATGTTGATATAAGTGATATTGGCCTATAATTTGATGCCATATTTGCCTCACCATTTTTGAAAGAGGTTTAATAATTGAAAATATAGGGATGTCTGGAAATATTCCATTTTCAAGTACAGAGTTAATTAGATATTCCAGTGGAAGTATTACTGAATTCACACATTTTTTGAGTGCTGGTGATACCTCATCCCAGCCTGCTGATTTTTTGTTGGGTAATTTCATTATGATATTTTCTATTTCTTTAGTTGTTGCTGGATACAAGAAGATTGAGTTTGTGTGTGCACTATGTGTTGTTGTGTTTTCTCCTCTTCTTATTCTGTTGTTGGAATTTGGTTGTGTTATTGATGAAAAGTAACAATTAAAGATTTCATTTACTTTATATGGATCTGTTACTATTACATATTCATTTACTCTTTAGTTGAATATTTTTATTTCATCTCTGGATTTGTGTTAGATTGTAATTTTTCCACACTGCTTTATTTATGTTATCAATTTTCCTAATCTTTTACATACTGCCTCATGTATACTTTTAGCAACAGTTTATAGTATTTTCTCTTAATTCTTTATATTTGATGTGATATATTTGCAATTTTGTTTCTCTATAAAATTTATGCAATCATCATTTCCCTCTTAACAGTTTGAGTTGTTGGGATAGTTGCTTTGTCATTTTTGCAATTTGTATACTTATATTTCACTGGGCACGTTGAGTTGAAGATCATTAAGAAATACATCCATGAATGAGTTCATTTATCATTGCAATTTTGTATATTCTTAGGAAAGTCCAATCTTGTGCTTCTAAAGTTGACCTAGTTTTATCTTTGTATCTGTCATTGATCTTGTAATTTGTTTTGTGAATTGTTTATATGTTGTAGTGTTTTATTGAAGTCCAATGAATATGGCATAATGATCTGGGATCCATGCATATTCAATACACCTGCTGTTCTCCTTCTCATCTAAGTTTGTGATTATGTTGTCTATTAAAGTGGAAGAATGAGATGTTTCCCTCGTTGGTGTTTTTACTGCAAATCGTAGTCCAAATGAAGTTACTAAATCTTTGAAAGTACGAGTAGCAAAACCATTATCTGCAATGTTTATATTGAAATCTCCCAAATATAATTATTATTGGTGATGTGTATTTAAATAAATGTACCAGCAACTTTTCAAAATTTATAAAGAAATTCATGAAGTTCTGGATTTGGAGGGTGATATGTCTCAACCACAATGATTTTTGGTCCAATACTGCTCACAGCAACTATCTCAAAATCTTTTTCCATGCAGAAGTGTAGTATTTTCTACTTTAAAGTGCCCTGATGCATTTCTTAATCTTTTTACTGCTACACACTCCACCCTTGTGATGTTTTCTACAGAAATAGTCTGTTAATTAGTAATTTTTATTTCATTTCTTTCCAGACCATGTTCTGTTGCAATAAACATTTGTGGCTGAAGTATCATTAGTACTGTTTCTAATATCTCTGTTTTTGTTATTTATGTACTGAACATTTTGGTGGAAGATTCGAAAAATGGTTTTTGGCTGTTATCTCATTATTATGCCAATGGACAGCAGGCTTAATTAGTTCGCTGGCCTGATAAAATTGCTGGTGTTTTCAAGTATCAGTCTCTAGTGTGACCTTTTCCTGAATAATTCGCGAGATCTCTTTCCTCAATCTATTCATATACAAAGCATTATCACGATGTTTATCTGCATTATAATGTACAATCATTCTTTTCTCACCTTAACTTAAGAATTTCTTCTTCTGCCAACCATCCATTTCACTATTCTACCATCACGTCCTAACAAATACAACCACACACTGCTGGTATGGTCGATAGTTACCTTGCCCAAGATTATTACCTGTCTTACCAATCCCAAACATAGCTTAAACCACATTTTTGTAATCTCAATTTCATGTTTTCATCACAAATACATACTGCAAAAATTTTTTTCTACCTTTTGAGATTTCCATTAATAACTGCAATATAAAAAAAATAATAATTAGAACCACTGAATTTTGGAGACAGTGTAACAATATAAAGATAGCTGTTTCGAGGCAACTATCAGTGTCTATGGAAATCTAAGCAAGTCATTGCAGCAACACATGTGTACTCTTCTGTAAACCTTGATATAAGAACCAGGATGGAGAAAGAAAGAAAAAAAACGATTATTTATTACAAAATGCTTTATTAAAATAAAGGAGTAAAATCAAAATTTTGAAACAGAGATGAACAGTGCCAATTGTTTTATTAAATTTAAAAAAAGCAATAACTGTGCAAATTTAGAAATATGTGTAATACAGAAAAAACAACCAAAGACATAAAATTTGATTGGCATAAAATTACAACTGAATAGTGACAAATATTTGAATTACAAATTACAAGACAATAAAATAATATTGTTAAATTAGGCATGTTGAATCAGCAAACCAATAGCCAGTTTGATCAGTAAAATCAATTAATAAAATTGCAAATTAGGAATGAATATAATACAAAAGGAAAACGACTGGCATCAAATTACTACTAAATAGAGAATTGAATTACTTATCACAGAACATTAATTAAAGGAAAACGATACATTTGTTACAATCAGCAATTTTACAAGTCAGTCCAGCAGGTCATGGCCTCAAGAACCTCAACAAACAAAAACTTTTGTCACATATTGTAATGATTTACACGATCCCCGATGGTGTGCGTTTGGAATGAACAGTTTGAAAACATTTACAGCAAAGACGCCATAATAAAGAAAAAACCGATTGGGGAAGAAAATAAAGCGAACCCGATACTTGTGCGATTTTGACCATAGACATTAGATCCGGCTTTGATTTAGGAACATTTAAAAGTTATCCCAGTAAAATCGCGTCAGGCAATAGAAGTTATTGAAATTTTTCGTATTTCATTATGTTGTCGTGGAGAATATTAATGGAGTCCATTGTTGAAGCGATGAAACAACATAAAGAAGAGGTTTTCGAATAATGCAAAGAACGCGATAAGATATCAAATTGAACTATCAGGGCAAAGAAGAAAAATTAAGCTGCATCATGCAAAATTTATCCCATTTAAATATCTTGACGGGAAGTATCAAAATTTTAATAAAACAGATAAATTAATTCAGAAGCAAAAGCTTATGAAAGCGATTAGCGAACAATTGCAGTGCGTTCCATTTCACATCCAAAACGGAAATAGAAATAAAGGAGAATTTGACCAAAAAGGAAAACAAGAGAAAACATCGAATTTTAGGAAATTGCCGGGAGAATTTTATTAAAACAAAAACGGAAATAAAGTGTTTCGGAAAACGTTAGAAATTAAATATTTTGAAGACAAGTGACGCGATCTCGTCAGTTATCGAGCGATCAGGAAAGTGTGACAGATAACAATGCTAAGTTGAAAAGATTTGCCAGAACATTGCCTGGACTTGGTGAAGGCAGGGCGTGTGTTCGCGTAGGCGATGTTTGGAAATTTTTTAAAGTGCGGAAGTAATGGACAGAATTCCTTCCTATAGTAACTGGGAATACTTTATATGAAATTGGTTAATATTTCGTGAAAAGGAATTTCATAAAAGGGGATTTTCGGAATTGCACAACGAGAAATTCGGTAACGCCCGTTGGACTTGCGAGAGCAAACGATGATGAGCGTGGCAGTATGAGAAATTTTTGCAACGGTGGGGAGGCGCGACGTTGCATTTACGATTAGCGACGCGAATTCAATTCGGGATTCAGAGATTTTCTAATAACTTTAGAATGTTATGAAAAGGTGGCAGCGAATTCCGACATGTTGCGTGAACAGTGATGCGTGCGGGTGTGTTCGGAACTGAGTGGCGACAACAGGAGGCGCTGTTATTGCGTGAATAATCGCACCAAACACGCGGATTTGCTTCGCGGAAGCAGCATCATACGTGAGCAAAAGTATTTTGACATTTGTTTTGTTTTTGCGAAGTGAAGAACGCTCTGTCGAAGATCAAGTCATGATTAATAGATTTTTAATACGTAAATTTCGACAGAATGCATTCTGGGGTTTAATTATGTGTGAATAGCATTTGTTTTTGTTATTTGTAAATAATCTGTGAATGAAGAGTATATATCCATGTTTCGTGTGTTGTGGAAAGAAATGTTGTTGTTATTTGTTTCTTTGTGGCTGGGTTATGTCGTGTATTGCATCAGAGCCTCTGGTGCTATTACAGCACTACATGTGTAAATTGAAGGGAATACGAGAAAGGAGGCAATTGGAAGAAATAAATTTCCTTGGCCATCTTTGGGGTCGCGGTTGTAAAATCAATATGTTTTCGCAGTTATTCGTAGCATACGGTGATCCACGCACGTGAGCGCAGTACCTTACTCGCGTTTGTACAGACGTACCGCAGACCACGCCCAGGTGAGTCAAAAGGCCAGGTAGCCCCAGCAGACGGGCAATTGTGAGTAGGAGAACGGGAAGATTAGTATGTAGCAACCCAACGCGAGGCTGAGTGTTTGTTTGTTCGCCAAGAAGGGCTGAAACAGAACAAATCTATTACAAGTAGCAGTTTAACGTGCCGGGCTTGTGAGAAGAGTATTACAGTGGCCGCACAACGGTGGGCTCGGGCTGAGCCGGTGTACGGACACGACGCCGAACGCCGCCGCTAAGGAACCCGTTACAATATCAGGCACACGGTTTATTTCTACCAAATTGGTAAAACCAACCATTAAACCATAAACACCGAAAACCACCAATTAAAACAAAAACCTAATAAATGCTAATGCAAGCACAAACTAAACTAGAAATTAACTCTAATAATACTCTAATTTAATAAACACGAAGTAATATCGCTAAATGCACAGGCCACGAGCGAGAACACGTGGACGTAAAACACAAGCGACCATTACCCAACACGACAGTGTGGTGAACAATGCGCCGACAAGAAGAATTAATGAACGGGCCGTGAAATTTTGAATGGGTCTCCTACCACGCGTAAAACGATATGCTGACAATGAGGTGGAACAGAACAGACCGAACGCCGCGGAACGGACCAGAACCGGGAGCGCCGGCTCGTAATAGTTCTCAAAAGCACCACAATGGCGCTAGCGTCACGAATCACTCGTCAGTTTTTAGCCTGTCTCACACGGAACGGCACGGCACAGTGTCAGGGCTGCCAAGCTCTGCTTTCGAATAATTCAGTTCTCGCGTTTTTCACTGTTAGTGTTGTGCCCTGTGATTTATTTGATTCGGATTTTGGTAATATCATATCTCCTTAATAAGCAATATTATCGTTATCTAATTATTTTCACTTGGGGTTGCTATTAATTGTGTTATTATTTGTTATATTTTATCGTCTATAATATCCTGTTGTATTAAGGCAGAAAGAGGCGCGAATAGTGTAATGTTACAGTTGGCAACACCCGTTGGATGTGTCGTCGGGAGAAGCCTCCTCTCCCCGCACCCCCCGCTGGGAGACATCTGGGACACCCCCCGCTGGGAAAAGTCGTGCGACTAGTACATCCTTCGAAGCGGAGTACTTATCTTATGAATGGTCATGAATTGCTGTCTTTTTGCCTACCCAGCTGATATACCCCAGATAAACTACTTGACCCAGCTGGAAGCTACGCCTGGTCCAAGCAGCGGAAATATCACAATATGAGTTCGAGTAGCCTCACAAACAGCTGCGAGCAGTTCTGGCAGATCATAAATGAGTCATCCTCGGGCGGATTTGATGCAATGATTTGGTGACGTTGCGTAGTCACGGTTTCTTATGATGATGAATTTGTTCCTTTAGTTTATGGATTGTTTTAAATAATTACTTCCAGAACTACTGTTTTTAAGTGATATTCGGGAAAGGTTCGTACCTTATAAAGTTTTTGTTTATATTTCAAGGACGCAGCACCAAGCAGGTGTCGGGCTCTCGCATACTGGCAGCAAGCGCTGCGACGAGCTTGAATTTCTATCTCGTTGGCTGCCAGCCACACTTTTCTCCAGTTTGAATCTACAATCCCTACGACACGAAATTCTGTTTCTAATGACTTGTCAGTTCATGGATCATTCATTCAATTTTTGCTATCGTGAAAAAATTACTTGAATGTGAAGCTTGAATCCTTATCTACGAAGTATGTTTCGGATCGTAAATTAGTACATCTAGAAGAAAGTTCACTCCTTCAAATGAAGAAGTAAAGACGAGAAGTAAACAGCGTCGATTGAAAGGTTAGTGGCAAACTTCTTTCTGTTATACCAGGCTATATATATAGGTTATACCAGGTTATATTTTTTGCGTAAGTTTTAGTGAGCAAATAAACGTATGAATTCTTTTGACCAAAAGCACCCAGTGGCTTTTGGTTGTAACATGTCAAAATATGAATTATATAATTGAAGCTTCAATTTATTTCTCCTTATTCAACTTTCAATTTGTAATGAAACATTTAAGGTTTTTAGTGAACTTCAAACATCCTGTTTCTCTTGATGGTGTATACAGCGGGTGGATTTATATGAAATTTGCGTTGCCAAATAAAGTTGTTTGATTATCAGCTGCATTAAGATATCAAGAATATCCATTGTTTGCAACTCTTATTTGAATGAGAATGAATAGTATTCTTCAAAACATCCACTGTAATAATTAGAATTGTTTAGGCTCTTTGATCTAAGGTTATATTTTGGAGGATAATGTGAATGTGCTTAGAAATGATAAGGTAAGTTCAGGTGACTGGGCCCATGGGGTATCTGGACCATACCTCTGCTGTTCTCTCTAAAGTTGAAGGAAAAATTTTGTTGTAGACTAGACATCACTGGTGAGTGGCATGTTCCAAAACAGCCCATTGCTCTCTCATCTGATTTACGTTCATCATGAGGTTTTGCATCATTGTGTTCGTTTTACTACCTAACCAATCTCTAAGTGTTGGTAACTACTCTTTTTAGTGTATTTGAATCATTTTAATTGGTGTTGTAGAAGGAATTTTATAATTGGTGGTTATTAAAATAAATTCAACCTTAGTTTTCTGGATATGAACCAGACACCTCACACACTGTTAAAAATGTAACTAAATTTAATTTTAAGAGAGTAAACTAATTTAAGTATGTTGTAATTGTTGTATGGCCCATTTACCTAAACTTGCCTTATTGGGTTCTGAGGCACAGGAAATATGTTGACATATTTAAAAAAACTATTTCTATATAACTTGGTCTTGTTTGGTACAGAGGGAAAATCAGTTTTTCCCAAAGTTGCGTTTTTATTGATTTTGGATGGTCTTATTAATTATGAAAGGAAATTAAGCCAACCTCTAAACAAAAATTTTTAAAAAAAACTTATTCCATCATCACTTTGGGGAACTGGAATGTTAAATTTAAAGGAGTGGCTTTAAATATTTTTATTCTACTAATTATTTACTTGAATATTATTTAATGTATTATTCATAAAATAGTTTTGTTGAGTTTAAAGGTTTCAGAAGAGAATTATTTGTTGTTTTGTAATGAATTCAGAAGCCAATTTTCATGTTTTAAATAATTTCTACTTAATATGAGCCTGGTACTTTCCCTAACTTTCAGTTAAATCATATCCACACATTGCACTGTATATTTGAGAATTTTAGCCTTCATGTTGGATGTATGGTAATTGTTGTTTAATATGTATTCTCACATTGTAATAAGATTATAAAAAAAAAGTGTTCTTGGACGTTTTTCAATAGTGTTTTTCAGACTTGGGATGCCCTCTCCCTTTTTGAAGTTACATTATTTGTATAACTTCTTTATTTGTTTGTTTTATTAGTTGATTTCAGGAAATGTTGTTGGAAAACTGATGAAGATGTGCCGGGATATGGATATTTTGTCTGGAATTCAAAGTCCACAGAAGAAAAAATTAAGTCTTATTCATCGTGGGGTAGAGGTCAAAACCGGAATATGCACAGTGATATCAACACATTTCCAGAACCCCAAGAGAAGACCGATGTTGAAGAATTTAAATGGTTTACAGAGGTATCATTAAATTTAATGTTGTTGAAATTTAAGAAGTGGACCCCCTACAAATATAGGATTTTATATTTTTGACCAAATTGAATCTTGGTAACATTGATTGAGTTTGCAGATTCCATATTTGAAGCCACAAGGTTCTTCTTGAACAAGTATTATGAACCTTTTAATTTTTCTTTCATTTCTGTATTAATTAATCAATTTTCTTAAGGCAGGTGATAAAACCTTGATGAAGATTCACAGTGCTTAGAAATTAATAAATTTTTTGAATTTGTATACTGAGATTTTTATACAGTACATAATTTGTTTAAGGAACATTATTTCCTAATAAAATAAAGTCAATCATTAATTAATTAATTAATGGTTAGGAAACATCTTCGTATGGTTAATTATGCAGCACTGATTTCAGTGCAAAAGAAAAAAATATAATGCTCCTGTTCCAATGCTTTCATAATGCTTCCTGTTCTTTAATTGTATAAGGTTCTGTATAGAGATATTTTCAAAGAATTTGTCCTGTATAACATTCTTGGTGCGGCTTTATTAAGTAAAAGTTTTTTCACTACTTTAGTGCAGTAGCGGTACAATTTTCTCCGTGGAATGTGAGTAATGTGAAAATCTGTCAAATATCTACAGAAATTGGAGTTGTTGCAAACCTTTTGCTTTATTTATATAATGTAAAATTTTGTCTAAGCAGAAAAATACTAGTCTCTGAGATTCTAATAGAGCAAGTTTTATTGTGGATTTTTCTGATTTGCCAATTAGAAATCTTGTAAGTTTAATTGTATAATTCCTTTACTTCTTATTATTTTATTGGAATCTTAATTACGTTTGGTTTCAGGAGGAAACGCTTGGAAAACTTCCTGATTCTATTGGTCGTGGGAAAAAATTGGAAATTCTGAAAGCAAATCTTTATCGAAGCAAAGAGATGGAAGTACATGAGCAGTTGAGAGAAGCAAGTGACAGCACATGAATTTGTTTTTTTTTAAATTCCTGTTTGGTTATTGATTCAGTAAATGTTTTACTTGCATTCCTTTACTACTGGTTGATAAATTAGAGGAAAGCGTTTCTTGCTTTTTGTAGGTTATAGATTCTGGTTATTCAATGCATTCATTGAAGAATCATTTAAGCGATTAGGTTTGAAAGAATGGTAAATAGAAATATGAGCTATTGATTTAAGATAGTAACTGATTCTTGACTGAGTTTCTTTTGCAAATCAGTGTTCAAATCAGTTTCATCAGTGAGATGGGAAAGATTGGAAATTTTAAAAGCAATTTGTTGTATTATTTTTGTCTCTCCAGTGCTGTTAACTGTGAGTTGTATCAGTTTATTTAAATATTGGGGGTGATTTGTGATTCTTTTCAGTTACTTTTTTAAGTGTCCTATTTTTTTATTTTGTCTTATTATTTGTGAAGTATCTCTAGCATTTGCTTAAAGGACCCTCAGTGCACGTCACAGGTTCTTCATCTCCATTCTTTTCCTTGCATTCTTCACTTACAAGCTTCAACAGCAGTGGAAAGAGACCTTGATACTAGTTGAACTGGTAAAGTAATTCTCTTATTCTCAGGACAAAAACAAAACTTTTCCCACGATAGATGGCCTGTTAACAACATTCTTGGAGAAATATCAAATTCACTAGGTCTGGCTCTACTCTCATTGTTCCTTTTTCCACTGGTACTGGTACCCATTTCCTCATATAATAAATAACATCACTATCATCCTATCATTTGCATCATTTCCAGTAAAAATAAAGATTTCTTGTCCCTGATTGCATTAAATTGTTGTGCAGTGAATCACACTCTCGAGCAGAGGCTTCTTATAGAGAGTAAATTCCACTTTCTTCCCTCTTCCTCGGTTTATTAGGAGTTAATGAACACTATTTTCTGATTCAATAGAATTCATTACCTTATTAATTCTCACGGAATACATCTTTTGAAATACCCATAGCTACAGCCTCCCTTAAAACCTGCTTTGACATTTTTAACACCTTCCTTTACTTCTCTCTATAAATCAATATACTTTTGCAATGACCTCACTCATCTGTGAAGGACTTCTTTATGCAACTCGCTTTGAACTGGTCACATCACAATAATCACTTAAACAGAACTTGACACACATATAGCAATAGCATACAAATTCTTCACTCTAATAGGGAAACGCAACTGAAAGCTTGTACCTCACAGAGACGAAAAGTCAGGGAGCAATGTTTACATGACTAGAGTAGGGCTGTCAACTTCTGCTGGGAAAGGACACGCTCCCCCGTTGACAGATAAGTTTGAGGAATGGACTTTTCTAGCAGTTCTGAGCCCTTGACCTGCAGTGGCCTTGCTAAAATAATTTGACTATTCCCTTCTAGTAGGCTGCAGGTACTTTGATGGGAATAAACTGAAAGGTAGTTGGTCAGTCATACTTATTGTTTGTCAAGAATAGGAGACAAATTAGGAGGGGTTATTGAACGGAATTTATTGTAATAAAAAAGCAAAATATGTACTTATTTTTTCTAAAACATGTAAGAAAAAATAGAAAATGTGTGAAATAAAAATTCGTTATAATGTTTAAAATTCTGTGTTCTTCAAGAGTATTCCAAGCACAGTACATTGCTGATCAGATCTTAACATGAATTCAGAGAGCCTGAAAGAAAGTTCTACATCTGAAGAAGCACAATTATTTTACTAGTTTCATCAAAATATATATAATACTTTAAGTAGTATAGTAATGTTTGTCTCCCCCAACTCCAGAAAAGCAATGAGACAATCTGAATATTTTTTTTTATCAAGTTACGAATGGGGTCTATGAAACATGAGTAAACAGGTGGTTGAAGTTCCTTCTGCTTCACATACATCAGCTCGTCCTTGATACTGACTGTGATTTTCAACAAGCAGAAAGAGTGGTGGGAGTAAATTGACAATTAATATGTAAAGGTCTAGTATTAATACAAGCACATTCTTGTAGTTTTGTAAGTATTTCAGTAACAAGTTAGTTTTCAAGAAACATATTTGACTCTGATGTGAAATGTTCATTTTCGACCCTAATATAACAATTTTAACAAAACATGTTGTAATGGATAAAATATGTAAAATAAAAATGTTTCCAATTTGTTTAGAATGGCATGTTAAGTTTAAAACATTAGTGAATGTATCTTGTCTCTGTAAAAATATGTATTTACATTTCAAATCAGTCCCAGTAATCAACAATCTAATACGAGGTGCTACAAATATTTAATGGGTTATTAGAAAAAATTAGAGGAAATAAGAATAGTGATAGCGAAGAAGAAAGAGGTAAACACTTAGGGGAGAGAAGACATGAAAAGAATAACTACTAAGCTCGGAGGAGTTAATAGTGTTGGGGTTGAAAACCCTAGGGGCCTAGTATGCTTTCAGAATTAAAAAATTAGTTAGCTAATGCCTTACTTTGCATGGTGAGACTCAGCCCATCAGGCCCACTCTTCCAACTAACCACACAAAATTTCAGATGATTTTCAATTTAGCTCAGAGGCTTCTTTTAGGCTTGATGCTTTTACATGCAGTAAATATATAACATGAGACAGCCAGCTCTACTTCCCCTCCATAGGAAGGATAAAAATCAATGGCTTCAGTCAGGATTGAACCTGCAAACGGATACAACAGACGAATCGTTAACCCACCGAGATGCTAGCACCTGCTAACAGAACCGCTAATTGAACATTAACATACCAATACGCTAACACCACTGAACCCGGATCACTAATAAATGGAAGCAACACCACACTAGAGAGGTTCCACAGTTCGTCTTCACAATTCTCGTTTCAAGTTTCACAATTCCACACCGAAGTTCAGTACTGCAGCTGGGGGATGGGAGAGGATATTAGGAATCAGCACTGAATTAGAGTGGAAGTTCAGGTAACACAGACGTGGCTTTGTGAGGCAATCCTTTGTTTACCTATCTACTGAGGCTAGTGCGGCATGGTTGACTCTACCAATAATTGGGCTATTAATTCACCAGCTAATCCGCATTTTAGAAGCCCTTAAACGATACTTCACTGGAGCACCAACAGTCTGCACAGAAGGTGCTACTGTTGTGTACCTGCCTCTCGAGAGAGGTAAGAATTGATGTGTGTCTGTAAAGGCCTGAAAGTGTTTGCATGTGTGGGTTTGTAAATCAAAACCATTTTCTTTTGATACGGAGCTCTTCCTCCTTCTTTTCTATCTTTATATTGCTTTCTTTGATGTAATCTCTTGATTCTTCTTCAAAGGAATTAGAAATGTAATACTTTCCCTCTTAACTTTTTTAGATCAAGCCTGCTTGTTTAGTTACCTGTTGATCAATTTCAAGATTCTGAAGGACAGGCGAAAACACTGATAATGTTACTGAGTACCAGAGTGAAAGTGTGGGCCAGAATCAGCAGATTGTACCAAACCATGAAGTTGAAGTGTCCAAGATTAACAGTAATTCGACCGAAACAGGCGTGATATCGAAATGCTCTTTTGGAAAGTCTGGAAAGAATGGGCATCCTCTCAAAAATCGTCTGTTGAAAATGAACCCGGAGTGAAATAAGTGGTTCTTTGTCAACAAGAACTGCGTTGTTTGGAACTAAAAGCTCAAATATCCCTCCTGCATGTTATTTACCTGGAAAAAACGGTATCTTCTCTCCTCACAAAACTCAAAATTCATTTGATACAAGAATCAGAGATTTCCACCTTATAAGATAGATTTTGATATGTGTTGGAGTGTTGTATATTTTGTAAGTAATTTGTTATAAAGTAATTGTATTTCTATCTTGAAATGGTACTGTATCAATTTGCCAGATTTTTCATTACATGATGCTTGGTACAAAGGTGATTTTTTTGTGAAAATTTAGAAAAATTACTTGTTTTATTAAAAAAAAATTAAAGATAGCTACTTATGCTTATAATGAATTTTATTTTCTATTTATTTCGAAATGTATTTTTAATATTCATGAAATTAAAAGATATTACTTGTAATTGAAAATGAAAGAATTCAAAAGATTTCATTATGGATTGTTTATTAGTGAAGCAGCTGTTCTTGGACTTACAATTTGTGAAATTATTTTTCAAAAACAATTTAACTTACCTTTGTTTGTTTGTTTGTTTGGTGTTTTGTAGGAAAACCAAAATCATAATTTATTATGTTTTTGAATTTTAATAATTAGTACATAAGTTAAATCTTAGAAATCCAATGGACCTAAAGATTTGTCATTTAATTTCAAAAGCTTTAATCTAATTCTTTGACTTTTGAAATGAAAGTATTAAATGTGCACTTCTTTTTTTCTGCTTGACATTTTTATAACTTCATCGGCTTCTACCAAGAAAAGATTTCAGTATTAGTACTATTAATGAGGGATAGTGCGGAAAAAATTGAACAAGATGTGAGAAAAGGAAGCAGTTGAATTCCAACTGCAGCATGTACAAATTACATAGTGCATGGGAATGAAATTCTGGAGAAATAGTTTCTTTCATTATGTTATGCCAATACCCACCAGTAATGTGACTTCATTTAATACATTATTCATTTGTTTAATTACATTTCACAGTTCCATTTGAAATGCTCTGAAAAGTCATAATCGTCCATAATAAACTATTGTTGCAGCTAGGAATACCAATTAGAGATGACGAATAATGATGGTATATGTAATTAGAAATTCATCCCAATTTTAATTGAATAAGTTACGTGTATAATTCTTTGAATCTGAATCACTTTTATACTGAGTATCATGTAATGTACCTCAGAGAATTGCAATTCCATTGGTTTCGTTAATTACAGTCCCTATTGAAACGTACTTCCTAAAGTTCTGATGTTACAAAATGTCGCCAGCATAGCAGAAGTGAAGCTCTTTGCGTCAAGTTTTTCTAATGTATTCCTTCAAAATTTACTTGTGGAAAGCTTGTGATCTAAAATAGGTTACCAAAAAAATTGATGTGCCTTGTGTCAATCCTATACGAAGTGGGTGGCTTGGGTATAACTTCAGTAGAATAGAAAAATGGATAGTCGTTAACAAGTTTTGCTTACAGAAATCTTATTTGCATATGTTGTTTGTTTGTTTTTGTTTTTATGGGGTTAGTAATGAGGTAAGATTCAGTTTGGATGAAAATGAACTACAGCCTACACTAGATTCCGTTACTGCATGTAAGTTGTTGCCATCACTTGTATATTTTTGTTCTGTTGTTTATTTACATGTTTGCAACTACTTTGTGTATATTATAAACTTGTAAGTGGCAGTATTTGGAAAATTGGGGCATCTATTGTAATTTCGACAAATGATACATAATTTATTCTGAAAATGGTTCTGCAGTACATAAATGCCAAATCCCAGATATGTCCAAGTTCCATGTGTGTCAATCTATTTTGAATGTCCTCCAGCCTATCCAGGAATTCTTCAGATCCTGTCTATTCTTAAGCAGTATGGTAGTTAAATTTCTTTTAACATTAAGCTAAATATTACTCTGAGTTGTTAAAAACTATGATAAGCCTTGAATTTGGTAACATCTTGATAACAAATATACTCTTAATCTAACTCTGTGATAGTGTGAGTACTTATAGCTTTTCCTTGATGCTTCTTTCAATTTCTTGAGTTATAATAAATATTTTATAAATTATACTTTGATTTATTTGTAATGGCACCTCAATAACAAGTTCAAAGGTGAGGAAGGCGGTTTCCAATAGGGAGCTTTCAGCGTCTGGCTCCAGTGTTGAACATTCAAGACATCCTTCTCAACAGGGCACTAGGAATGCAAGTGTGTGGCAACACAGTGTAATTTGACCTGAAGGTGCTATTATAAATAAATCAAAATATACAATCATTAAAACCTCATTTTATTACAAATATTTTGTTCTTGACAATAAGCCAAGATTTGAGTCTCTAATGAATCAACTAGTGCTACAGAATGGAGACAGACTTTTCGTATTAGTTTCAATTTTCTTTGGTTGGGAGCTATAACTATTAGGACTTCCCACATGCTTGCCAGCTGCTACTCGCTGCCCAAAGGATGTGTGTGTTGTGTTGTTTTCCTTCTCAATTTTTAAGTTTCCTAATAGTAGAGTGTAATGAATTTAATAATGCTAAAGAAGAGCAGTGCCTCGTCCTAAGTGGCAGTTTTCGTTGAAAAATTGTGAGCTGTTTTTAAGAAAATAACATTTAAGCTATATTGTAAATGCAAAATTTGAAGTTCTTTTTCACAGAAAATTTTGAGTTTTTGAAAAACTTAATTTAGAAGTCATTTGAAACGCTAACTCACAAAATGCAATTGTATTGTGGAATTACTGGAAATGTCTGCAGTGGTGGTGGTGAGTGGCGGTGAGGTGTAGGAAATATTTTAAAAAATAAATTTGTTTTGAAAAAACAAGAATACCTAAAATTAGCTGTCATGAAACAGAGGCGTTAGTACTATCTGTTGGAAAGTTTGAAGCAAAAAATTCGAAGCCATTTTTGAGAAAATGGCGTTTCACCGTTTCTGAAAATGCAGAATTTTGCTATAATTTTCACTGAAAAAACTGTTGGGTTTCAGAGAAACTTTATATGGCATTGTTTAAAGCACATGTACTGTTAACACTACTCTGCACATGTAAAGTAATGTAAATATTAACAATGTGAGAGACAAGTCAAGAAAATTACGTTTTTGAAATTTTTGTAAAAACAAGACAATAACGTAGATAGATGTTTATTACACCTTATAGAGTACATTTAGGTCTATCTCACAAAGAAAGTTAAAGAAGACAAATTGGAGCAGTTTTCATGAAAATCTTTTTGTTATTTTGTAATATTGTTGTGTAATATTACGAAAACTAAAATTTTCAAAACAACCTGACCATATGTGTAATGAAAGAACTAAATATGGAGAGAAAAGAATTTTGCTTCACGAAGAATCTCATCTTAAATTTTGTACCTGTAGGAAGACACTGGAAAAAAAATTAAACTTTGAAATTGTCAAAACTTTAGAGTTAACAGTTCTATTCTATTCTTTCAAAAAGGATTTAAAGAGAAAAAGGTGAAAATGTCCCTGGGGCTTCATGTAAAGTACCTAATTTTAAAGTGTGTCAAAATTTGCTAAACAAGATCAAGCCAGATCATCAGAGATATCCATTTGGGAAAAAATCCTACTATGGTTCAGTGTTAGCTGAGTAGACCTTTGGAAAAAATAAATTTTTTTTTCAGTATCAAGTGCCCCCAAAACATGAAATTTCTATTGAAATTGATTTTCTGCAACATTACTCAACTTTCTGTCTGCATTATATTCTCATTATGTAAATACAAATGAGAAAGTACAAATTAATTTCACTGTATGAATTTTATTTAGGAACTAGCTTTTCGAGGTCACAAGAGCAACAGTGTCTAACTGTAGTCTGCAATTAGCAGCACAGTAGTCATTTACAATCTGACATCATTGACATGAATTCCCCGGACCAAAATAATAGGAGTTAGAAGTATTTATCTGAGTATTATATATATTGTCCGAGTTACGCGCTAATGAGGAGTTTCCTGTATTTCGACAAGTAGCTAACCATTACTAACAGGCAAGTTGCTTTCACTGCCTCCTTCTGAAACTCAAGAAAGCGTGCGCGAATAGTTTCTCCCCATAAATCACATACAGTTTTTTTGACTAAATATATAATAACTTATGCATATAAGAATGTCAATTTGTTAATGTATTGTGTAACAGTCATTAAAAGTAATTAAAATTGTGTTTCATTTGGGCACCAACTTATATTAAGATATTTTGTTGAAACTGTTTTATTTAAATAGTGAAAATGGATTTAAAATGTGTAGCAAATGAAGTGTGTGAATGTATGCATGAAGTGGATTAGAAATGTGAAGAAGCAAGCCATTTTAGTCAAATTAAAATTAGTCTCCTTGTCTCTGTTGATCTTTCCAAGGAGTTTTAGCTCCTTATTGCTGGTAGATAAAATCCTTCCGTTTTAGGAAAGATGATTGGTTAATTTTTCTGGTATTTGGAGTGTGTAGAAGTAATTTAAATGAAATACAGTTGACTCTGGTTGTAATGAACTCTAGGTGAACTTAAGTCGCTGAGTCCCGTTCCTTACTTTACAAATAAGCATAAGAAGATTCAGTCATAGTGAACCCTAAACCATGGCTCATAACAAGCTAGGAAATCAGTCCTGAAATAGATTACCTTCTAAAAAGAACATATTGAATCAGTGATTCCAACACTAAGCAGCTTGAAAACAATATCGTTGGCCAAAGGTCATAATCGAAGAAGTCTTCTGACATGAAGGTAGTGGGCGGAATGGGGACCTTACTGATGACCTTATGCCACTCAGTTTCTCTGGGGAAACAAAGATCATGTCCTGCATGGGCTACAACTGGTAGCGGCAACGCACAATTGCTCACTTCAGTTTCAAACTTTGTGCTTTTTTATATTCGTTGGGACAAAGCGTGTTCAGTTCTACATGGGCGATAGGAAGTGTACGACTGCAGCCCCAGCTGTTGATACTGTACCATGGTAAAGTGATCAGTTCATTAGCCATTTGCATCGATCTTGCTGCAAAAGGATCTTGTGTGATGGGTAAAAAAGCAGGCCTTCAGTGGGACTGTGTTCAACAGTGCAATTTGAATTCAAGACTGTGAAGATACTTACAAGTCAGGACAATGCAGAATCAGAAGTGTGGAAGGAAACCCTGAACTCTAAAGAAATTACCAATGAAAATGAACAAAGCAAACAATGAAAATGTTTTTTTTTAAAGACAAATAATGATACTGAGATTTTCAGTTTGTGCTGTTAATGAATTTTGCTGTATCTCTATATCAATAAAATAAATCATTGTAGATAATTTCTATTTAATTTTGACTTCATCGGATATAGTAAGACCAAACCACAGAGTTCATATAACCAAAGTCAGCATATTGTACTTTTCAGTAGGAATGTCTTAATGTTACTTTTCTGTACTTGAATTTTCTTCAGAAATTTTAGATATAACTTAGCGCATATGGTGGTTTCTACTACTTCCTCGAATGACTTCCAGAACAACGCAAAATGTATAGTAATGCGTTATTCTAATACGATATGGGGGCCAAAACTGAATGTGATTCATATAGTGCTCAAAACCAAAAAAACCTGCTAGTCACTTCACAACAACTCTGATTTCTAGTTGATACCAGGGTTCTTGAAAGGATCAGGCCACTGTTATTTTTATTTTACTGTGGTGATTTACTGCTTATGATTTTTAATGTTTTTCACAAATTTTCTCGAGTAAATTATTTTTGTAGTAAACAAAATGTAGTGTTGTTAAAGAATATTTACAAAATGTATTAAAAGTAATCTTGTGTGCTATTTTTTAGACAGCTATTTACTAATGAATTAGTTATTCTCTTTCTTCCGTACACAAAATATTCAGCCAATGTTAAACTATTGTAATAAGACGACTCGTTAATTATTGCCTTCTATTTCTCCATCAGTTTTCTTTCTTCACCTTTTCTTCTCTTCTGCATCTTTATAACAATTGATTAAAATAACAATTAATCAAAGAGTTAATTTTAATTGAGCTAATTAAATTGCAGTTTGTTTTTTTCCCTTTCATTTTCTTTCTCTTTTAACTGAGAGTTCTTTAATGCAGATATTGTTTAACCATATTACCTGCCATTTGAAGCGACTTTTGCCAATATGTCTAAAAGAAAGAAGAAAAGTGTTCTTAAATTGATAATTTCAGTATTGTTGTTTTACCCTTAGGGAAAGAACTGAGAAACATAGTGCCAACTTAGAATAAAGGAATTTGGTATGTTTATTTTTGAAATATCTTGTAATTGTTGATATATAATAGTTTGTTTGTTTGTTTTTGCCCAAGAGGATGGACAATTAATAACGGATGAATGTTATCAATTAGTGAAAAAGTATTGTTCTGCTATTTATTTTGCATTTGTTAATTCTACTTAAAATAATTATAGATATTGTTTTCCAAAATCCATTTCAATCTAGAAATCATCTATTGCATAAAAATTTTTAAACAAAAAAAAAAGATTTAGGCTTAAACAATGCGAAGTTGGATACAGGCATCCAATCATGGAAGAGAATATCATCATATCATCACTCCAATGAACATTTGGAATGTAAACAGTATTCAAAAATGTATAAAATTGTGTCTTTGATACAAGTAATGCGTGCATGTGCATTTTTAAGGTGATGGAGAATTTAGGTTGTTCTGCGGTAAAGCGTCTTTAGAACTCTTGGAAACTGAAAGCATATTAAATGTCAAAGTTATTTATTAAAGAACTCTTTAATTTATTATCAATGTAAATTTTGTAAATTATTGATTTGCAGTTGTTTGGATTGATGAAAATGTAAATTAGTCCTGAATATTGTTTTAATAAATAAATTCCATATTTGAAAATATAGTTTCATTTGTTTGTCTTGCTTATTGAGCTTTATGGAATTGGTACCTGTAATGAGTAGTAAAGAACTTCAATAGAAATTGAAACGTTTTTGTATAGTTAGTGTTAGTGAAAATGAGTAGGATAACAGATTCAATTCAATTCCAATTCGCGGGACTTTCGTTTACTGAGTAGATTGATTATTTGCTAAAGAGGAACAAAGAAATTGTAAAGTAAACAAGGCTAGAAATGCTCATGACTAAAGACCGGATTCCGATGTTATTGCATCTTTTGTTTTGCTAACTTGAAATTGGATGAAACCTTGACAGAAATTTGAATCATGAAACGGACGTTATTTTAGTACATGTTTTATTTTGCACAAAATTGCACGTTTGGGAGGTTACTGCACATATTTGCAAGATTCATAGTTTTATTGGATAAAATATGATTCTTATATCAACTTTTTTTATTTTACCTTTTTTAAAGGTTTCATTTAATGAAAAAATATGACTTAACGAGACAATTTAGGTAGTCTTTCAAATCCGAGCGCCGTTTCATATGAATCATTGTACATTTTGTTTCGATAAATGAGCGTCTACTCTATACCTTGTATGATACCTATTGTCTAATTGAAATTTTTGAGGAATTGCAGTTCGAAGTGATACACGGTGTTCGCACGAACTCGGTCAGCAGCCCTTGGTTGCGGTCGCTCAGCCAACGCAATGTTCAGGATCTACCTTCCCAATCCAGATCGTAGTAGGCGTTTTGGCGGTATTCGCTGATCTAAGCAACACGAGACTGCCTGCGACTCACGGTATTTGACCAGAAGTTTGGCGCGGAAACGCCAGCGTTTTCCATTCGTTGCACTGAAACCGCCTGGTGCAGAGCAGAAACGTCGTAACCGCAGCAGTGGCACCCACACGCGTAAAGGGCCCGCGAGCTGTGTGCGGAGTCTTTTGCTGCCGGCGGCACCGCCCCGGAGCTGAGCCGACGCGCCGAACCACTGCCGCCGGAGGGACGCCCGCTGACACGGGCGCGGACGTCGCCCCGGCCAAGCCGCCACAGCCGGCGTGGAGCCCGGCCGCGCGCGCCTCCCCGGAGCGAACCACGGTGGCCGCGGAGCTCGCTGACGAGCGAGCGTCGGCGCCGACGCCCGCCCCCGCCGACGTAGTCACCGGAGGCTGCCCACGACCGGGCGCCGTCGCCGCCCACGCCCGCTCCCCATTGGCGGACGCCCCCGCGCCCTGCAACGCTCGCCCCCTCCGCGCTGGCGCGGCTTGAAGACCCCATGTGCTGGCGGCCGATGACACCGACGCTCTCGAACTTCCTCGCAGCCACTCCAGGTGACGAGAAGCCGGGCGGCGCATCACGTCAGGTCCGCCACCTCCTGGTAAAGACGCTGCGCACACTAATACGTAAGCGCACGCCAGGAGGTGGAGAGAGATAACAACTTCAGGAGCCTGTTCGCAAGTGCGCTCGAGGCAGTCGGTCTGAATCAACGTTTTCCTACGTTCTGGAGAGCACATAGAGGCCAACTTCGTCTACCAAGAAGTTCATACACGCGGCTCGCCTCAACAGCTCAACGCGGCGGCAACACAGCTACAGAACGAGCGCGGGAAGGCAGTACGCCGAGTGCACGCGCAGCTGCAGGGCACATACACCCGCAGTGCTGCGATCTATTGATTTTTTCCTATAAGTATTTTCGGTACATTTAGCCTTAGACATTTCTTGCAAAGCATAATATACTCCATCATTAAAATTTGTTGCGTCTGCCGGGGCGGTGAACGCTTTGCTGCTCAGGTAATCCTCCATTACTGCGCTTGTTTTTTTTTTTATGGGTAATCCTCCGTTAACATTGTCGCGTCTCGTCGTAGTCGGTTGTCAAGAGGACCGCCAGGTAGCATCTCCGCGTACGCGCCTCCTACCACGCGCTCCTGCGTCACTACCCAGCGGCCAGAATTAGGAAGGAATAAGGATAGGGGTAGGGTTTAGGACACTTCACAGGGGTTGGACTAGCCCTTGTGAAGCAGCCGAACTCGTTTTGTTGGAACAAATTTCACATGAGATTCGACGGGAATCGAACCCGGATCTCAGTGGTGAAAGGCTTGCGACTTTGCAATGAGCCACGAGTTCAGCTATATCATTCAAAGATATCCTGCGTGACAGAAGATCCTCATTTACCTTCATAATTTCCCGAATCTAAATCAGCATGGATATATTCCGCACATAACTACAGTGGTGCACTGGACTGCACTGACGATCGTCAGTGCAGTTTAGAAGACGCCAGTCCGATGTCGATGTGCGAATGGAACGCAGTTCTTTGCACTGGTGCGCCCTAGCCAGTGGAATGGAACACGAGAAGCTGCTAGGTGCGCACTAGTGCGACGAATGGAAAACGCTAGTAGTGACAAGCTGCGCATAAGTGTCAAATTCATCAAATTACTCGGAACGGATGTTGCCTTGCAGATACAGAGGAAGTGAACACAGTTTTTTCGAACTCTCTTAGTTGCGTGCACGCATTACCACAACCAGAGTGAAGCTGTACACACATAGTTAACATGCCGAAGGAAGGAGTAGTTCAAGTACTAAAATTAAATCGTGGATACAAAAATTTTAGATCTGAGAAGCCGACGGAAAAATAGTGTTTTGTATTCCTTGTGACAAGAGTATCAGAGTGGAGAGGAAATCACAAATTGATGCACACGTACAAAGTAAGTTAAATTATCTTCCTTTAACATATTATACATTGATGGAAATGAGATTTCTCTCTGCCAACCTTAAGACTTCTTTAATTTTATAGAATGTCGTAAGAAGGCCATTGAGATACAGAAATGTAATCGTGCTGACAGAGAAACACGGACTCCATAAACAATTTAATCAAGATTTACGCCACGCATTGGTTGGTTCAAATATTCCTTTTTTCAAGTTACAATCAACTCCGTTTGAGGCTGGAAAAATATGATATAAATTCAAACGAAATTACGCTTAGGAAAAGTATCTTCCTTTTTACTTTGAATCAACAAAGTCTAAAATTAGAAATAAAATGTCATATTTTTGTATATATTTGAAGTCGATGAGACTACAAACGCCAGGAAAATATATTTGTAGTTTAGTGTTAGTATCCACACCAGAAATCAACCCAAATCCTTATTTAATTTCATGTAAGGAGCTTGCAAAACAAATTTGAAACTGTCTCCGCTTTGTGAATGAGTTTAAGTGCTTTTTGCTGAAAATAGCTTCAAGATAAGATTTTGCTTGTGACGGACAGACTACCTTATGTAAAACTGGAATCCTTTAAAAGTTAAATTAAAACCTTTAAATAAATCAAACATAATTTTTGCATTACGTGCACGACATAAACAAGTAGCCGAAAATATTCGAGAAATATTTCTAATGTCCAACAAACTCGTTAGCAACAGGAAAAAAATATTTTTAAAGCTCCTGCAAGTGTGACATTGTACCGAAATACAATGGACTGTCCATTACCTCCAAGTGGTCGTAACCAGATGGAGAACGTGGTTAGAAGCAGCTATATTTGAACATTTCACAAAGTATAAGAATTGATTGGATGTTTTGAAGAAAATGCTGTCAAAAAGTCACAAAGGTAAAACAAATTTTAAAAGATTAACACAAACAAAATCTGATAACACATCTAGGGATCATATTCTTTCATTTAAAAGAAAAAATACAACAATCGGTTCAGTAGAAGCTCTAAATGAAGCCATGGCAGAATACCTTATTTTTTAAATATATAGATTAAAAACATGCAAACATGAAAATAAAATATGCAAATTATTTATTAAAAAAGTGTATTACATACTACTTCATTGGCCTTTGAAATGTATTAATTTGTTAAACACTTGTCTGATGTCTACCTCATTGCCTTTTAGTACTGTTTTTACAACTCTGATGAAGCTGGATTGTGTAGTATTGATGAAAAAGTAGTTTTATCAGTTCACAGTAATGTGGTTTCTCATCTACACCCACGGAATCAAAAAGATGGACATTTTAAACAAATAGTTGTCCTGTCATCATCTGAAAAACTTCTAATTTAAGGGACTGCAATATGTTCTTGTGTTGAAGAACGTTGCCACGATACACTTTTTCAGCAAGTTTACACAGTTTTATTGCATCAGGAGATGCATTAAGCGGTGAATTATTTACACTTCTTACGGCTATGAAACGAGATTTATCTCTTTCATCACAAGCAAAACGTATCGGTAAAAAATCACAAGACTGAATCTTTTTATGTTTGTTGAACAACACATCCAGCCATGCACTCCGCAACATGTACGACATACAGGCGTAAATCTATTTATTTATTTATTTTACGTCAAAAAACAGTTAAAAACTGCATATGACGTGCTATGGGGAAAAGTGAATTGTGTGCACATTTTCAAAATTCTGTGATAACTACACTAAGTCATATACTACTTAAATTTTGAATTTTTGAAAAAAAAACAAAAACTCCCATGTAATAAAATCTATTTTAAATTTTGAATTTTGAAAGGGAGAAAAAAATCCCAATAAAATCTATTTTCAAGGATAAATAAGCAATAAATTTTGAATTTTGAAAGGGAGAAAAAAAAAACAAAAAAACTCCCATGTAATAAAATCTATTTTCAAAGATAAATAAGCAATAAATTTTGGCTCTTATTACTTCCTGCCGCGACAACATGGAAACGATAATTTGAATAATTCAATAATTGAAAATCACAATACATATGAACATTACGTCATTAAAATTGTCTGATGTATCAGTGTTCTCACTTAATCACGAACATACGGCAAGTAAAAGAACACGTGTGTCACTTGCAACATAATTTGACTGCTGTCACGGGTCACAAGAGAATTTCGATACGCACTCTTAAATGGTCGAGCATTGGGAGTATTGCCTTCATTTAGTTTCTTCATCTAAAGAATAGGTTATTATCCTCTTCACAGGGGTTCGTCGTTTCTTCTCCTTGCTTTGCAAGTGCTCAGAAAAGGAAAATATAGTGGGCACTGCATTGCTCAAAAGTCGCATACGCGCAATTTTTTTCAAAATGATTGGAACATATGTTAGTTTCTTCATCTAAACAACGATCTCAGAAGTTGAAATACCTTACTGGAATGATGGAACTTACGTCGCACCTTTCCGACTCTTTGCCCGTTGCATGTGGAGTTCCTCAAGGATCGATTTTAGGCCCTATTCTGTTCCTACTTTACGTAAACGATATCCCCTCGACGATTCAAAACGGAAGAACGGTTCTCTTTGCAGATGATACGAACATCCTTTGCAATAAAGAAACAGTAAATAGTACAATATCAGATGTTTCAAATTGGTTCCGAAATAACAAATTAATAGTAAACGAAAAGAAAACGGTTTTAATGCAGTTTTCCATTTCAAATAAACAATCCTGCGCTCCATTGAAAATGAACAGTGTACCATGACTGATGTTAAGGCAACAAAATTTTTTGGTCTCTCAATTCAGTCAAACCTTAAATGTAACGTCCATTTAAATGAATTGAACACACAATTAAGTTCTTTATGCTACGCGTTCAGAATTCTTGCAAATTCAGTCAGCCTTCATACTGCTCTGTTGTGTATACTTCGCGAATGTTCATTCCGCCTGAGATATGGCATAATATTCTGGGGAAATACATCTTATAGCTCCCAGACTTTTAGATTACAAAACGAATTGTACGAATAATACCAAATCCCACCCACGTGATTCAGTAAGCCTCTCTTCATTAATCTAGGAATTCTACCATTACCGTGTCTTTTTATTTACGAATCAGTGGTTTTGTAAAAATGACTTGCTCAAAGGGGGGAATATTTTTCAGAAAATGCAGAAGTCTATTTATAACACTGACGTAGAAATCATATTCATCAGGTGACAGTATCAACAGCTCATTACAAAAATTCACATACAATACATGTACATTATTTTACAACACGTTGCCAGATGACATTAAACGATTAAATTCAATAGAAAAGTTTAAATCCCAAGTGAAATCGTTTCTGCTGCATAACTGTTTCTATACAATTAGAGACTATACTGAGCATAACAAGAAAAGTAACATTAATTTTAACAATGATACATAATGCATTATTTACCATTTGACTGTATAAATGAGTATAAACAACCTGTAACAACTATTGTACTACAGCTTCCGGGTCAATGACCCCATCTCGATCAGGTTTTTCGTCCAGTTTCCTGATCCATTGAGCAAATGCTGAGATGGCCCTTGTTTTGCTTCTGGACATAAATGTAACTTCATTTTCTGTGCAGTCTTCTAGTATTCAGTGGGAAATACAATGATTCAAATTATCGTTTCCTTGTTGTCGCGGCAGGAAGTAATAAGAGCCAAAATTTATTGCTTATTTATCTTTGACAATAGATTTATTAATGGGAGTTTTTTTGTTTTTTTTCCCTTTCAAAATTCAAAATTTATTGCTTATTTATCCTTGAAAATAGATTTTATTACATGGGAGTTTTTTTGTTTTTTTTTCTCCCTTTCAAAATTTCAGTAGTATATGAGTAAGTGTAGGGATCACAGAATTTTGAAAATGTGCACACAATTCACTTTTCCCCATAGCACGTCATACGCAGTTTTTAACTGTTTTTCTGACGTAAAATAAATAAATAAAAATAATTATGCGGCTCGATTTGGTACAGTACTGGAAACATAAATTGATCGCGGCCGTCTGCGGCTAAGTTCAGCTTTTGCACGGCTTGGACAGCCCTTGTCATGACGAAACGTCGCAGGCGGAGCCTCACAAACCATCGTAGCCAATCTCGATGCAGGGGGGAGTGCCCTAACAAAATTACGACGTACAAAATGGCGGGCGCTGCTAGTTCAGATGTGGAAGTATTTTCAAATAAAAAATACATGGAAGAAACACTTGTATGAACATGAAAGTAAATTCATTGAAATGTATATGAACACAGCACTTAACCACTGTTAACACAATTCTTTTTGAAGAAATTACATTGATATCAGATAAAATAACACTAATTTTAAAACAATTACGTTCTTATACACATTTAAATTCCAATATTCTTATCCAAACACAATTTATGAACTTTATCAAATGACCAGTTTACTACAAATTTTGGAATCGTTAAAACTGCTAGGGAAACATTTTAATAAAAGAAAGTAAAATTCAAAGACCAACTGTATATTTAACATTAAAGTAACAATTAAACTAGATATTAAACAATTAATTTGCATCTCATGTCAAAATTGTTATTTTGCTATCATCAAATCAGGGACAATTTGGGGACATTCCCCGACAGGAATAGCGCACATTTCGCAATTGTTTATAAAATTGTTAATTGTTGCAAAATTGTTAATTCGCGGTTTTTGGTTCTGGGACATCAGAAAACTCTTCCCACTTTAGAATTGCAAAAATTGGAAATGGTTTATAATTTTACAAATTTTGCAATTCTTATTTATTCTCTCATCTCAATTCCCTTTACACAAGATGCAAAATTCCGCAATCCAACCGGAGCTATCGCCTTTCGTTTTCGTGATACGCAATTGTTTATAGGATCTTCGCGTCTCATGCCAACCCTCACTTGTTTCCAACCCCCAATTCATTCGATTTGGCAGTGAAGTATAAAATTCAAATAGTTTTGCAGTGTCTTGCTTTCTGCTGATTAAATTGTATTAACGATTTGTGACTTACGACAAATCGGTAGAAATTGTTGCTCTTGAGCTTTTTTTAACTTTCGAAATTTAATTTCTATTCTTCATATATCTTTGAAAGAGTAGTTTGGTTATTTTGATTCGTCTGTGTTATCAATAAATTCTCTCGCAAATTCCAAAACGCTGAGACTAACTGTTGTCCTGCAAATTTGAAGATTTCTTTGTGGTTGGATGCATGCTATTCACTGGTGCAAAGTGTATGCCAGTATGTTTAACGAGGAAAAAAAATTTTTTGCAAAATGCTTTTGGACGAGCGGTGGCATGATAGATCATTTTCATATTTGTTCCACGAGTCAAGTTTTAGGCAGCAGATATATTCTGTGTATTATTTTTAATTTTGGTGAAATTGAATCACATGTGAATTTTGAAATAGAACCATACATTTTTTACCTGTAATGAATATATCAATAGAGGAATTCTATGATGTCTCATATGTTAATAATTTAAAGAGTAATCATGTATATTTGACACCGGGCTTGAGCAATCCTCAACTCTAAGGCAAGCAACGCTTATCATTGGCTCTTCTAGTAATTCAAGTGGCCTATCCTCGGAAGATTTCCCCATTCTCCTCGTCTTAAAAGGCATGAGAGGCCGAAACAGTAGAATGTGGCACCAATCCAATAACACTTCCCTCCCCTGGAGAATGCTTCGTTACTCCCTTTTGTGGGAACACGTTCTTGTCGTGTATTATATTGTGAAAAATAATTTCAATTCAATATAATAAACGAATAAGAGTTTCGTTTACATTGTAATGCTACACACATTTAAATATAGAAATAAGACATGCAACTAAACAGTATACACATGTTTTAGGAAGACGAAAATTCTTTCTTATTATAACACTCATTTGTATACTTTTCACAAACAATATTTAGAAGTACACCATCAATCTGATGATTTGTTCTGGTAATAATCGATCTTATACGTAATCGACATATAATAATAGAAATTTCTAATGTCTGGTATGGGAAATTCAGTATGAGCTCAGTTAATTTTAATGAGAGAGCAATTTTGCGATGAAAATGTTTTTTTAATGCATATATTCCAAATCCATATACTTCCTTACATTAATTAACGTTGTTTCCATTTTCATTGAAGGCAAGGCCATAACATCCCTCACGCGCCTATGTTTTGAAATGACCCTCAGAGAGGTCGCTTGCTCGAGTCGCCGTGTTATTGGATTGAACTCTTGAAATGTTCTGTTCATACAGTAGTTCCCGAAACACGTAAATTCCAACAGATCATCTCAAACTTATAGTAGTCACACCCTACTTTAAAACATTAGTAGATACCGCGGACTGTGAGACCGCACGTAAAGTTCTAAACAAACTTCATTCTCGTTCATGAGCATGTGTTAATCTGTCCACCTTTTTTTGTGTCGGAGGGGCTGTGATTCTTTGGAAGATAATAGTGCGGTGAACATTATAACAACTCTCTGCACCTAAGCAAGTTCGTTTCCTAGTGTGGACAAAACTTTTGGGAATTGGAAACCTTTCTGCGGTCTTCATGAATTATTATAATATTGAGATTACCAAACAGTGCCTCATATTATCATTATAGTTTTAATTCCATTTTTTGTCTATCATTTTATTTGCATTTTAATCAGTTTTCTGTGTCTTATATAATTTTGTTAATGTATTTTAGGAATGGGGTTTAACTGATGCCAATGTTATTCTTAATTTAAGCTAGATTTCGGTTTCCAAGTACTCGCGGTTCAAGTCACATCTTATTGCGATTGGTGAGCTGAAGAATACCTGCATTAAGAGTGAACTGACAGTATGCCAAGCTCCAGAAAAAAATTTCAGAATCTCGAAGGGAATATTGATGACTAAAATAAAAGATTGTAAAATGTCGCGATCATAATAGTTGTGACTGTCAATCAAATAATATCCTAGCAGAATTTATATCAAGGGCGGTCAGTTTTGCCTGCATGGGCATTCGTGTTCCTATTTATGCCTCGCGGTGCTGCCATCCAAGTCACTGCTGCAGCGGGCAACGAAAGAAATTTGAGCGCGAAACATTCCTGGGAGGTGGGTAACTGAATTACAAAAGGTATCAATGTTTTCGTGAGGTTTTTATTAAATAAAACGTAATAACTGTTGTAAAAAGCGCTTTTTTATTGGAAAATTGAAAAATTCGTAATGAAAATTTTCTGAGAAATAGAATTATACAGAGTCTCACCAACTATGGGCCACCTCATAACTTCTAAACGGTTCCCGATATCTAAATGCAGTTTTCGCTTAACAATGCGGAATCATGGGAGAAGTAATGAGCGTAGAGATATAATTCGAAATATTTTTAGTTTTCGAGAAAATTAATTATCTTTGATTGTTTAAATGGAACCATATTTTTTTCACTGGCGTTAGATAATCATAAATAGACGCATTGATGTAACATACGTAAATGTTTTGATAGTATATTGAGTATAAAATAACACTTTCAGACATGTGATTTTTAACTAAATGTACGAGATTTCCTGTTAGCAACCGTTGCTTTCGTCGCATTTACAGAAGGTTGTCTTTGCGGCGCCGGCACTTTTGCGAGAACAGGGAAGGGTCGCGAAGGCCACTTTCCCCAAAGCGACAATGTCGACGGCTGCAAGAGGAAAAATTGCACGTTTACTTTCAAATCTGCAGTCTCATAATATAAATATATAAAAACGGGTTTATACGGTTATATTATTATCGGTTGTTTGCATCACTACCAATGCGTGAACAATTTTTATATTTAATCGCAAAATATCAAAAAATACTAATACAGCCTTACCTATCCGTTTGAATTCATGTAATTCTGCAATTACAAAGTTGATTGTGAATGAACTTAAAATAATTAAGTAATTTAAATTAATTAAATTAAGTTTAAAAAATTAAAGACTATTGAAATATTTTATTGAAGTTTCTCAAGAAAATGTTTCAGTCTATCAGAACGGATGGTGCTTTCTCTAATTGCAAATTGAGAGTCAGAAAATAAACGGACGCTGAATATTGCCTGGGAAGTGAGAAAAATGAACATTACGCAACACTGTCGCTTAATGTCATCATTCGACGACTTTCTTGCTATCGAACTATCAAAATATTTTAGAAGATAACATTATTACTCAGCTTCATTTGTTAGCAAAGTACTCGATAAATGGATTAAGACGTACTGTTTTCGTTAGGACTCATCAGGGCTTTAACTTCTCACACGGTAAAGAAGTTATTTTGCTCAATGAACGTAAGTTAAAATTAATAGTTTTTTAAAGGAAGGTTATTCTGGTTTTTCCATCACCAAACAATTGTAATATCAAAAAACTAGACTATTACCATTAGTTTTTATCAATCAAAATTTCGAAAAAACGTACTGCAAGCACTTCGGTTAGAACATTCTAATATGTAATTTCAGTTCATTGTCCATAATCGTTACACTATGCAAAATTGTGTAGAGTGGATAGTTAACGTCAGAAAATAACTCCAGTCACTCGTATTGATATACAGGACAGTTTGGTTAACTGGGCCAGATATGCTTTTTATTTGATTTTTTGTTTTTGCTTTTGTTTATCTTACGTTAGCCAAACTTAATTTATAATAGTATAAAGTTAATATAAGAAACAGTAATACAAATTATTAATTTTCAAGTTTTAGCAAATTTCGTGGGATGCAGAAACGTAGACGAAAAAATGATACATTTAACTACAGTATGGGATTAACTGAGGCTGAGTTGTGGTGAAGTGAATTATTAAGAGCATGTTGTACACAGTTCTACGAGTATATTATAAATAGGAAACAGATTTAAATGAAATATAATTTTTACTTTCTTGCATACCTACGTATATAGGGAGTAATATACGTAATGTAGGGAAGTTATGTATAATGCTGCGCGAAATAACGGCGGATTTTCGGCAGAAAAAAATTCATTTCCGGATCCTGATAACAAAAAAGTGGATAAATGCAGTTGATTAGTTAAGAGAAAAAAGTCCTCTAATAGGTGATGTACCCAGAATCCGTATTTTGTTGATGCTTAATGCCGAAAACTCAATTGAAAGCGAAACGCCCGCCGTCTTACCGTCTGTGAACACTACTAGCGCTTAAACCATGCGTAGGATTTTTTTTCAAATTGAAGAAAATATCTGTCTATCTATCTGTAGTTGAAGCTTTGAAATTTTGAAAACCATTCTTTAAAACTTGGGGGTTTTTATATCAAGCTCCACGGACATTCTCGAAATTTTCTCAAAAGGTTTGCTCAATTTTTTTCTTTAAATGTATTGTAATTACAGCGCAAAATACACTTACAAAAGTGGCATAGGTTCTATTTTCACGGTTAACAGGAATTTTGAAAATTGCAAAAGTTTGAATTTTTCTGGCGTCTTCCCACAACTGAAAAACCAAAATTTCAATATGGTGTACAATATTTTCAATAAAAAACAACAACAAAAAATGTTTTCTGTCTTGTCTCTCACGTAGCTCATATTTCCATTAGAGACAATTTGTTCACATTATTGTATTTATGTATACATATGCTCTAAATAATGTTGAATAAAATTTCTCTAAAACTCAACAGTTTATTTTTGGTGAAAATGAGCACAAAATTCCGCATTTTCAGAAACACTCAAACGCCATTTTCTCAAAAATTGCTCCAATTTTTTGTTTCATATTTTTCAACAAATATACTAATTGCAGTGTTTATTATGACGTTAAATTCATTTTTGTGTACTCTTTCGGTTTTTTTTAAATACATAGATGTAATTTTTATGTACCTCTCACACCGTTAATATGAACAATTGCATTGATTTGTATACATTATTGCATTTATAAGTGGAAGTGTTTCCAATGACTTCGAATGAAGTTTTTCGAAAACTCAAGAGATTCCTCTGAAAAAGAGTTTCAAATTCCTCTTTTACAGTAATGCTTAATCGTCATTTTCTTAAAACACGTCTTCAAATTTTTCAAATAAAATGTCTATTTAGAACAAGGTTTTCTTCTTTAATATTCTTGAATGTTAATATTCTATATAGGTTCTACTATTTGGAAACCGAAAAGAATAGAAAAATGTCAAAAAATGTGTTTTGGGTGACGATAGATGACAGCTGGCGAGAGAATGTAGGAAGACCTTTTAAAGCCATTCCACATGAGGGAAATTAGAAAAATTTGCTACTAGAAAGTCTGTGCCATTCGATAGCACCTCTAGATACCTTTTTTAGTCCTTTTTAAAACATTTTTCGCATATTTAATCTATTTTAACATAATTTTAATAGTATTTAAAGTAATTTTACGAGATGCAACAAATGTTCTTCACACAATTCCTGAGTAACCTATTCCATTTCTTCGTTCACAATTTTTAATGTCAATCGTATGAAATCTAAGGTTCCTGTGACGCCTATCAACACCATTGTGGGTGCGGCGGATTTCACGAAAACTAAAGACAGAGATTTCCTGGTACAGTTCAACCCAAACATTTGCAAGTAAAGTTCACTTGAACGAAAGGCAGCAGACATGATTACATCAGTAAGTATTCAACAGATTGAATAGTTCATCTGACCTTTTTTTGATCAATTTTTATGTCACTTTTTGTTTGCTTTTTTAAACAGTTTAAAAACATTTTAGAGTATTTTAATGATCATTCTTAATAATGATTTCGGTTATCACAACTATCGTTGTGAGCAGCAGGTCACTAAAACTCCTCAATACAGGCTGAATTCGATTACCATTTAACAAAGTAGTATTGAATATTCATCACCGTCGCTCTACCACAGATGCTGCATGCAATGATGGCTGTCACAGAACCATATCAGCCGGTGCCTGGGTGTAGTTGCTTTTCGTCGATCTTGCTGTCACTATTTTCCTGAATTCTCAATTAAAAATATTAAGATTTTTATACAGAAAGGTTTTGAGGACTTAACTGACACTGTCCACCTAATCTCAAAAGATTTGGCCAGCTAACCACGTTAACATGAACTTCTAATAACTTTTAATACGTTATTATAACTAAACTTTAAGCATTATAGGCGGCGAAAACTACATATTTCATCAATGGTAAAAAGTTCCTGATTTCATGAATATACAGTTCTTATTTTTTTATATTTAGTGATGTGTAATGTTTAATCAAATTATCGACAAAATTGCACTCACCTCACATTTAAAATCTCCTTAATCGGCTACCACATCCAGCGACATAACAGCTTTAAATGTGTCAGGGAGTCACCCTTTTAATACAAATTCAAATAATTTTTCACTTCAAGAATATTTTAACTTTCTCAACATCTGCTTTCTGCATTATTTTCTTTAGGCAACTTTTTTTCTCTATAGTCACTAAATACCATAAATGTCCATGTACTTAAATAAATTAAAAAGAACATTTTAGGTGCGCTGACTGACTTAATCCCACATCACCATGTTCACTTTACAGGATGAGTATTTTAAATTTCGCCTCAAAACTAGTTTATTTTCTCAAATACATATGAATATTCTTCCGCATATTCTCACGCCCAAATGACATTAGATTCAAATTTCCTCCACATATATTGGTGTCAGATCTTTAAACGTCTAGTGCATGTAATATTATGAATATACATATACACACACACACATATGTATGTGTGTGTGTGTTATAATTTCTACTTATTTATAATTATTATTCAAATGGTAATCTAAATATTGTAAAATATGAAAGTAATAAATATGTGGTCGATTTCTTGGTAGAGGGGACGAAGTTCACAATTCTACGAAAATTGACCAATTGAATAACAAAAAATTGAACTAATGTTAAAATAGAAGATGTAGCATAATATAGATCACCAGTTCACTTTATCAATAATCCGTGATATTTAAGAAGCATTTAAACAGTAAAAAAGATAGATAATGCCTTTACACATTTATGGGCTTTAAGGGTGTAATACGAATTTATTGGGGATGCGTATTGTATTTTATTTCAATCATCTATGTCCCTGTCTCGAGTTGAGACTCTGGCGTGCTTAGGCCAAAGGACGACCTTGCAAACAACTAGAAAACTCTAGCAGAAACTTCTACTACATAATATGAACGATGTATTAAGATATCAAGTTTAAAAAGAATAAAAATATCAAGTTTAGAAATTAAGACTACTCTTTTTATTCCCTTATATTACAAAGGTTCAAAATGTTACCAACTCTCGATATTTGGAAACAAAATAAATGGCTGTTTTTGTAGCTTAAAAGTCTTCGTACACGCCTGTTGAACAAAATATATTACTTTATTTAATACTGGGTATGAATTCCATTTGCATTGATTGTTGTCTCTAGTTTTTGCAACATAGATTTCAGCAACGTTACCGTAGTCGCAGGGTCAATTAAACTTCGTTCTCTCAGACATGCATGTTTAATATTTTTATTAGACAAACTGTATTTTCTATTTTCGATCCCATAGCTGACCACATATGACCTACAGGGTCATATGTGATCAGTGAATGTCAGGGAATTTAAGAAGTGAATGAATTTGCTTTCTTAGTGTTTTAAGGTAGCTATGATCTAGTGGCGTCTCTAGAGTGACCAGATTAATAACCAAAGAGGGCACCAAATATAAGAATATTTACCGCTTAAATGTCCGACCTATTTTCATTACTGGACATGGATTGATGCACAAGTCTTGTCTAAGGGATCCCAATTCTTTTGTGAATATTCTGTCTTCATAATTCAAGTTTCTGTTGGATAAATATATTACTTTATTCATGTTAAAAATGGATAACGATATTCATATTGTTTTGTGAAATTTTTAATTTAAAACACGTTTACGAATTCTCGTACAGATCAAAATATAACCAATTTTGCACAGAAGCATTGAGGAACAGATTGTTTAAACACCGTGCTAACATACGTTCTAAACGTGTTAGCAAATTTCAAAATTCACGCAGACACATGGCGCGGTCGCATATAATTTATGACCGACGAGTGCAATAAACGCGCATAATTCCCTCTTACTTTCTTCCCTACCATGGTGGAAATAACTCCTTTTGTATTTCGACCATTTGAGATGACATGATTTGAATGCTTCCCCAAAATGTACCATTTTAACCTGTTCTTAATCTGTACAGGTGTAGGGTGATCATTTGTACCACCCATTGATCTGATGTAAGAAAAAAAATTTTCCAACACATCTTGATTTAAACGTCCAGTTAAAATATACTGAACTGGACACTCTGAAGAGAAAGAAAATTTCTCTTTCACATACACCAACAGCTTCATTAAGGATTCGTTGGACAACAGAATTCCTTTTTGAAATTTCATCAGGACTTCTATTCCACTCATTTTGGAAATAAAATCATTCATTTCTTCAATGGTTTTATTTTGCTCTTCAAGAACAACTCCATAGCCTGTGGTCCCATTATGGCCAAATTTACCACTGCTATTACAAACATCAAACCAGTCATTAGACAGACCTAAAACTTTAGATGCCAATTGCCAATTACTTTGTTTTAAAATCCTACTCCCAGCCCATTCGATTGCTTTTGCATTGGTTTTAGAAAACACCTGGGCAGCCAACTTCACATTTTGTCTTTGGCTACCATGAGCATCCAGGTGTTGTCGACTTAATTTGTGGGAAATCTTCAATTCCCCACGATTTAGATGTAACAGTTCTTCAACATTATCTTTATTTATCATTATCCCATCAAAATTGAACCCACTGTCAAACAAATTGTTCCTACTCAATTTTAACAGATGTGGCACATCTGCAAAACAAAATACTCTTTGATTACAGTCAGATGGATGTTCAAAGAAGCACTGTTTAGAATTATCTAAACAGTTTATTCCCACATTCAACTGTTCCAAACAGCAATGTTAGAGGTCCATGTCGCATGTTACAGCCACTACAATGTATCCAATATCATATAACATTTGTATGACGTTAATAAAATGTTTTTCTTCATAGGCACATCAAAATCATAAAAAACAGGTTGTTTCCAACTGCCAAATAAGCTCCTTGCCATAATAAATTGGCAAGTCTTGTTTGGCCCATATACTCTTTGTTCTTTTCTGTCTATTTCCACCTTGTTAGAAACGTATATTTCATCAAAGGACAACACTGTAACTTTCTCAATTACTGTTAATTGAGATCCTTTCTCTTCCATAATTCGCATCGCATCTTTCTCAGTATTCCAGGGAAAACATTGAACTGTGAACACCATGTTCGTATTGTTGTCTCAGAGGGTAAAGGAAATCCTTAACCTTCTCTGAGAAATCTGTAACCTCTGGGAGTTACAGACCGCAATGCTATTGCCGTCGTAACATCTTCGGAATTCCAATTCACCCATGACTTTTCAGACTGTAGTTTCCTTATTTGTCCAGGAGTAAAAACTTTCCGGAGTGTATCATTTGCCGATTTTTTTTTCTCCAGATCAGCAATAATTTTATCCTTTTCTTGAATTGTTTTTGTAACAATTCATTTGCCTTTTCTAACTCCATTATTTTATTATGGAGGAGATTCATACTATCTCTACTTGATTTGTTTCCACAAGTCTCGTTTTCTTTTGCTCGTTCTCCACCTAGGGAGTACATGACCTTGTTGTTGGTGGTGGAGCTTGAGTACCCCTGTGATCCTGAGAGCTATGCCGGCAGTAGCGTAGCTACCAGCAGGGTTTCCCTTGCCGGACAGGTTGATGGGGAGGGGTCAGACAAAGAAGTACTCCAGAAGAGGTTTCAACAAGCTGATCATCAGCTATTTTTGTGATTGTTCTTTTATTTTTCTTCAGTTGTGCAATAATTTAAATGAAGTGCTTGTAACAAAAGATGTTGCAAAGGTGGAGAATGTCAGTTAAAAGTTTATTAAGAGATGATCGTTCCTTCTTGTCTTCATGGGTCCCAAACTCATTTGACAACAAAGAACTAATTAAATAGAATAAAAGAAAATTAAATGAGATGTTGAAGAATGAACTTTAATATTAATCTTAACCTCTTCTAGTGCATGGTATTAAAATTTGGAGTGAGGTACCAGTTGCTTGGTATGGTTTGTGTTTTTATATTTCTTTCCTATAGTAGAAATTGTTACTTTCTTCACATGTTGCATGTTAATAAAAGTGTTTTTTGTAAATTGTTATATTCTTCTTGATCCATTAAGGTTAACTTTCATTTGCATTCATAACGTATTTTACGTAAAAGTTAAAACCAATATATTTTCTATATTTTATCAGATTTTATGTATTAAATTTTTAGCCACTTTTGAATCTTTTATATTTGATGTTTCTTTGTATACATTCTGAGCAGCCATTGACATATATGTGATTTGTATTTTGTAAATGTAACATTGTAAATTTTAAAATAAATTTTTTTTAATGGTTATAAATATTTGTATTTGATCCATTCCTATTAATCCTTTAAGGTCTGCTTTCCTTTTTGGTCTTACCACTTTAAATAAGAGTTAAAAAAAGAGGGGAAAGTTTGTCTACTTGAGCATTCAAATATATCCAATGGGTTAAATTTTTAATTTAATTATTACATTTGTATAAATTCTCTCTAGACAGTTGAAATATTTCTGAAAATTTGTGAACAAATAAATTCATGAATATCACCAATAGAATACCGTCTTTGAGTCCTTGTTAAGTGATTCCTAATTTTTATTGTAATTAAAATTATATATTTTATTTCAAATACTATATGTTCATGAATTATATTAAATTGCATGGTGGTTATTTCCACCATGATTAAATGGTTAGAAACAGCTGTAAAGCCTTATTACAATATGTTTTTTCTCCTCTGTTCTTTGCAGATACTTAAACATTTCAACAATTTTATAAAGAGCATCAACATAGAATTATATTTAATATTATAAAATAACTTGCTTGTTTTCAATTATGAAGTATATGACAGATTTTCGTAGAGTAGTCCTATCCACTAAAATTCAATAGTTGTCATTCATATCTTTTTGCGTTCTTACCAATCATCAAAGCAAATCTGAAACTATGTATAGGAATTATAAAAATACAAATAAAAGTGAAATTGAGTGTTTGCTATACCTGGCCACATATAGTAGCCTATAATAACTCAAAAATCACGAACAAAAAATAGCTGTCATTCATTTTCTGTACTTGGCATTTAGGAAATCGTATCACATTTCTTTAACCAAAATAAGTTAATATTTCTACTGATTGTCTTATAATTTTGGTATTAATTATTGTTATTATTCTGGTTATCTTTGATATGAAAGACCGAACTCAATGCCGCCCATTGATTCCTCTCATGACAAATCTTAAAAAAAAGAAAAAAGGAAGTACACCATTATATTTTCCTTGACTACATAAAAATGGCAAATTAGATTTACTGGAAGATACAACTCTTTCAAAAGTAAATGTGACACAATGTTGCACATTGCAAGAAGCAAGATTATTTTTGTACCTTCAGATTAATTCTTCAGTATTTATTCAGGGACAAATTGTCTCAAAACGCTCATAAATAAAGAGTGACCAACGTGTGGAACACATCTCCCCAAATAGTAGAAAACATAAGTTTAAAAGAAATGAAATAGAAAAGTGATTATAATAACGTGGCCAAATATTGTAGGTTAGGTCAGGTCATTGTATTTGTTCACACTTTTTGTATTCAAGACCTGAAATATTTAAACTGCGAGCATTTCATGAATATCACCAATGAATTAATATTGCAGGTCTTCGCTAAATTAAACGAGTACATATATTATTAGTACGAGTTATTTCCACCATGCACACAATAACAAATATCGTTATTTTAAATAATTTTCAACTGTCCGCGCCTGCGTAGATAATTTGAATTTGGCGCACAGTGGGTGGGATATCATATTATTGGTCCACAGTCGGCGGCATGCGCACCGCTACACCTTGTTATTTCCACCATGCAAATACGCAACGATATTGTCCGTGGGTAGGTCGCTTATGTAGTGTTTTGAATATTACAATGTTCTTGATGCCAGAAAATTCTTTCGAAAAATCGCAAAAGCTACTGTTTTTTTCAGACAAAAATCTAAATAAAACGTATTTTAAAATTTAGTATTTAAAACGATTGCACTTGAAAATAAATCTCCAGCATATGTATTGGTGGTGTTCGAAAACATATATATTGTCACCATATAACTCAAACTTTTGCGAAAAACACTCATATTTTAAGAAACGTGCACACGAGATGATTTGAAAGACTAATATTAAAGAGCAGATTGTATTAAGAAAGAAATATGTATAATTATCTTTCGTCCAACGAAGTGTATTCTTCAGACAACATTCACAGAAGTAACGAATAGTACACAGCAAATTGCCAGAATAGCAAACATTCGTCAAAATTTAAGTAGTATATGACTTAGTGTAGGGATCACAGAATTTTGAAAATGTGCACACAATTCACTTTTCCCCATAGCACGTCATACGCAGTTTTTAACTGTTTTTTTGACGTAAAATAAATAAATAAATAAACATATAAAGCTGTTATGTCGCTGGATTTGGTAGCCGATAATTGAGTTATTTCACTTTTAAATGTAAGGCGTGTGCAATTTTCTCGATAATTTAATTTAAACTTACAAATACATTAATATAATAAAATAAGTACTGTATATTAATGAAATCAGGAACTTTGTATCATTGGTAAAATATGTAGTTTTCGCAGTCTATAATGCTTAAAGTTATAATAACATATTAAAAGTTAATGTTAATGCGTTTAGCTGAGCCAAATCTTTTGAGATTAGATGGACAGTGGCTCAGTTAACTCCTCAGAAACCTTTCTGTATAAAACTTGTAACATTTTAAATTTAGTGTTCAAAAGAACTATAGTGAGAGCAAGATCAACAAAAAGCAACTTATACCGACTGAAATGGTTCAGTGACAACCAACGTTGCCACTGAAGCGTTTGTGATAAGGGTTCGGGATGCGACGGCGTCGAATATTCAATACAACTTTGTTAAATGGTAATTGAATTCAGCCTGTATGGAGAAATTTGAGCGTCCTTCTGCTCAGATCGGTAGTTGTCGGTGTTTTCTCTGATCAATACCAACCGAGTACCGGATCAGTACTTTATCAAACGGGCCACTGACCACGAGCGATCTTTTCTTTTAATTTTTCCCACTCCTTACATGCACACTTGCCCTACACTACCACACACGTTGAGAGATCAGTCCAGGTCTCTACTTTGACCCGCGTACGGCGGTGTTCTGCTAGTGGAAATGCATAGTGAGGAATACGCCGTTACCCGACTTGTAGGACGGAGCCTGGTCTCACAAAACAGCGAGAAGGAACATCGCCAAATGCAAAAGAATTCAGGTAACCTAAGAGAAATAATATACAACAAACTGACAAAATAATGTCAAAACACAATATGGTGTAGAAATAGATAATTTTAATCCCAGTAATGAATATTTGAAAGTTATTCAAATGACAAGTTTCTTCTTAGATGGATGAAGATTAAAAGTGCTCTTGAGAGCACGATGGTTTAACTATTTACGATGGTTTAACTATAAAAATTGCAAGGAACCTTGCATAGAAAAGTGCAAAATTTCATATATACGAAGTTTATCTATAAAAACAAATTTAATGTGTAAAATATCTGAGTGTGTTATAAAATGTTTCATTATAAATAACGTTGTGTGTGTGTTTCGGAATGTTTCTTGATAATTAGGGGGCGGATTTTGATGACCTAAATCTTTGCCAGGAATGATCATTAAAATACTCTTAAAATATTTTTAAAATTTTTAAAAAAGCAAAGAAAAATCGACGTAAAAAATTTATCAAAAACATATCAGATGAACTACTCAAGCTGTTGAATACGTTACTGATGTAATCATGGCTACCTCCGTTTCTTCAAGTGAACTTCGCTTGCCAGTTTTTGGTTTGAACTGGACCACGAAATCTCTGTCTTTAGTTTTCGTGAAATACGCCGCACCAACCATGGCGTCATAGGCGTCACAGGAAACTTATATTTCATACGATTGATATAAACATTTCTGAATGAAGAAATCAAATAGGTTACTCAGGAATTGTGTAAAGAACATTTGTTGCATCTCGTAAAATTATTTGAAGAACTATTAAAATTATATTAAAATAGATGAAATATGCGAACAATGTCTTATAAAGGACGAAAAAAGGAAACTAGAGGTGCTACAGAATGGAACACGATTTCTCATAGCAAGTTTTCTGATTTACTTTGTGTGGGCTTTAAGGCCTTGCTTCATTCTCTCGGTAGCTGCCATCTATCGTCACCCAAAACATATTTTTGGACATTTTCTCTACTTTTCGGTTTCTTAATAGTAGAACCGACATATTACTTCAAGAATATTAAATAAGAGGAAAATCTGATCCTAAATAGAAATTTTCATAAATAAATTTGAAGCTTTTTTCAAGAAAATGGCGATAAAGCATTACTGTAAAGGCGGAATTTAAAACTCTTTTTCAGAGGAATCTATCGAGTTTTCGAAAAACTTCATTTCAAGTCATTGTTTATTTATTTATTTATTTATTTATTTTACGTCAAAAACAGTTAAAAACTGCGTATGGCGTGCTGTGGGATGGATAACCAAAGCGCAGGAGTGGCCCACACACTGTTCCTTGACTCTAGAGAAACAAAGTCAAAGGAAAAGAAAAAAAATTAAAAGGATTTAGAAGTGGCTGAATTATATTAAAAGGAAAGAGAAGATTTCAGATACTTTAAGGCACAAACCATTTGCATAGAGAAATATACATAAAAGTCAAAAAATAAATGGATTATGCAGAAAAACTCAGAAGATTAATACAATCTTATTCAGGCCTACTAGCAGTGACAGTTCAAGTTGAGGTTCCATGCGGTCAAAATGTTGGTGCCCACAAACTCAAGTTAGAAGTTCCAAGAAAACTCTCAAAAACTTATTAACAAACATGAAAAGGAATGAAAAATTGCCTACCATTACACATCTATAATACTAATGTCCAATGCTTTCAGAAATTGAAATAAAACTTTGTACCTTCTGGCTAGGGGAGAGGTATCTATGGTATCATTAGATACCAAAGAACTCACAAAAAATACAAAAACAATAAAACAGTTTAGATTTTGACCAAAAAGTGCAAATATATGAATGTTAATAAGCCTAATCCCGAACTGCACATTTGAACGGAATTCTAATACTCAGTGTGTCACTGCTTATGACATAGCTAATGTCATGTGACAAGGTTCCAAGGAAAAGGCTGCCCGCCATTAAATATTTGCTACTTATGTGTTCCCTTATGTAACAGCATTTTGTTTTACTCTCTGTACGTAAAGAATTGTTGTACTGTAGATATACTTCACTAAATTATTATACCGCCGGCCCGGTAGCCAAGATCACAAAAGGCAGTAGTTTTGTAGTGATCACAGACTGAAGGGTCGTGGGTTCGAGTCCCACCTCAGATATGGTTGTATTTATGTTTGTCCTTTCACCCCTTATCACCACCATATCGTTTCATCTTCATAACGTTAACGCCAATAGTGGTCCCTAATGACCTAGATGTTGATGCGACCTTAAATAACTAGGGAAAAATATGTACATATTCCTTAATTATTGGTTAAATTATTAAATAAAAATACTGTTAATGCAGTATTCATTAAGATTCCTTTTGTTAAAATATTTAATTTGTTACACTCTTATATGGAGTATTTTATTTGTGCTTTTTGAAAAACAATTTCGTGTGGTTTTGCTTAGCAGAACTTTCAATTCAGGTTACTTATTAAATATGTTTATTTAAAGAATATTTTTACTTCAATTTTCATTATGCTTTATTTCTTGCAAAATTATCAATTATTAAGAAAATGTCACTATGTCAATGCAGTTTAAAATTCTCTGCTCCATACACATCATGGCCCTGTTATTTGGTCTTTCTTCTCACACTGTATTCTTTCAATAATGTTTTACTTGATATAAAGCTGAAAATGATCTTTCTCCAGATGCATTAGATAAGGAAATTATTAAAAAATATTTCACAATTCGAAAAGTGATTTCTCTAGTGGTACGTAATGTTATCTATCAACAACGTTATCAAGGAGAAATCTATAGTTCAACTGCATTAGGATACTGGAAAGTGTAAGTTGCAAGAGAGAATTGATTTGTTATTTTTTTTAAGAAAGTTAAATTTCTTGGTATTACTTAAAGAACTGCCTTTTTTGATATTTTTTAAATCTGGAAAGTCCTTTGATTTTAAAAGTAACCATTCATATTATATCAATTTTTATTAATATTTTTACATGTTATTAGAGACCAACGTTTCGAAGGTCATTGACCCCCATCTTCAGGGTCCAATGAAATCAAATATATGTATAAATCAATATGACATAACAATTGTACATACTACAAATTTTAGAAAATGTTCGAAAATTTTAATTAATATTTCCCCATTGAAATTGAATGTTGATAATTCATAACATACCTTTTTAAATTTGATTTTTTGTTTTGGATAAATATTTTACAATATGTTTTTAAAACAAAAAAGTTGAAACTAAAACAATAAAAATGAATATTATTATAAATTAGATAAACAAAAATATAAATTAGATTGAGCATGAGCTGCAAGAGAAATTGCATCAATTAATTTTGTAAAAATTATGATCTTCCTGAACTAAATTATAGTAATATGCTGTGAGTATTGTCTTGATTACAAAATATCTCACTTGTGTCTTTCTAATATGTTTTATTACAGCCTCAAATTTCTATAAACTTTTGTAAACTAGTAGCAATATGTTTTAACAGATGAAGGTGGTTATATCATGTGAAGTTAGTGTTGAGGAAAAGAAAATTTGTAGAGTGTAGTTATTATCTAAAGATATTGATTATGGTGTCAAATAGTTTTGTGAAAGTATTCCTCTGTTATAGTATTTACGGTTTGTTTTAGTAATTTTATATAAAGAGTTTCTTTAGTTATCCTGGAATGGTGTTTTGATTCTTTATTTAATACGGTGGGATTAAGAAAGTCAAATTGATGGTCATTGTCAATTCTGGTTCGTAAATAAGTTTTGTCTTTCTTCTATTGTTTTATATAGTTCCTATGTTCTCTTACTCGTTTTAATTTTCTGGAAGTCTGTCCTACAACAACAATTACATTGTAGGCATTTTAAGGAATATATTACATCTTTTAGTTCTAATTCAGAGACAGGATCTTTTTTGTTTTATGTATGTTTTTATTTAATATAGAGTTGCTTATTTTGATATTGTAGTGTTATAAAAAAGTTTTTTTCTCTTGAAACTTAATTAACGGAATAAAAGGTAATGTAATTTATTGGCAATTTCCTGAATTGTTATCTACAGGTTTGGTATGTGCCATTTTTCGTAATTTTGTGCATATCAACCGTGTAATATAATTTAAGGGATAACCATTTCTTAACAGTAACAGAAACATTTTTTCAATTACGCTATCGAAAAAGATACGGGTCATAATTTTAATTACTCTATCATCTCAATTTACCACTAAAAAGCGTTTAATCTGTGGAGAATGAGATGATTTAAAAGTTCCCGCTGATCTAGGTTTAGTGTACAATCTAGTGAGAATCTCATTTCCTGATCTTATCAAAGTAACATCTAAATAGTTACATCTAGTTTGTTCTTATTCTACTGTAAATGAAATTTCTCTATGAAAATTATTAAAATGTGTCAAAAGATTGTATATAATCTTCATGTTCGATCATGAGAGTATCAACATATCTGGTATTATATTTATACAGTAAATTTGGAAATGCATTGGTTTCTAAGTTTCTAATGAAATTTCTGCCAGAAGAGCACTAACATTTCTCCTATTGGTGTGCCAATATCTTGTTTGTATAGTTTGTTATTTAATTTAAGATGTATATTATTTAGTAATAATTTAGTAGCTAATATAATTTCATTCTTAGGTAGGTCAAGTTTCAAGGGTGATTGATCTAAAATATTTGTTAAAGAATTTACAATAATTTCAAGTGGTATACTAGGATTCATTTGAACAATATCTATTGATATTAATCTATCATCAGTTATGATTTCTATTGTTTTAATTTCATCTACGACTTGAACAGAGTTTTTGCTGTGAAAGGGTAATCTTATAATCGATATAAGATAATTGATATAGGCTATATAGGCTATATAATTATCGATGTAAGAAACTTTGAAAAAATATATATTTATTCAAAATTTATCCAAAACAAAAAATCAATTTTTAAAAGGTATGTCATAAATCACCAACATTCAATTTCAATGAAGATTAATATTAATTAAAATATTTCACTTTTTTCGTTTTTGCAATTTTTAGTAGATACAATTGTTATGTCAAAAATTTATGTATACATTTAATTTCATTAGACCGTGAAGACGAAGGCCAATGACATTTGAAACGTCGGTCTCTAAAACAAAATTTAAAAATATTAATAAAAATTGATATAATACGAAAGTCTGCCTTAAAATTCAATGGACCTTTCCAAAATAAAAAAAAGTTTGTTTTTTTTTGTTAAAAAAAGTTGTTTTTTGTTGTTGTTGTTGTTAAAAAAAAATTAATGTGAAATTCAAGACCCTATGATATCCCTTAACCCCAAGCGGCCCCTTTGTTCATTAACTGTTAAACACATCACTGTCTATGGCTTACCTAGAACTAGGTCTTCCTGCAGAACTTAATCACGATTATGATACTATAAAAAATAAATGTAGGCAAGTCTAATAAGTTTTATTTATTGAAAATCTCCCGCCCCAAATGAAGAATTTTAATTAGAAAGAAAATCAACATACTAAAAGAAATATACTATTCACAAATAACGCAAGTATCACAACAAAATATTCCAGAAAGTTCATTCTTTTTGGAGTGCATTATGTAGAGATGATTCTTTTTCAACGCCTCTTAATGCAACTGAAACAGAAATTAATTTGTCATCCACTTTCTTCATCTTCTCCCCAATGTTGTCCATATTCTTGTTAAGTACATCAATTTTCGCCATCATTTTCTGAAACCAAGTTAACATCTATAAGCTATAGAATTTTTCTTCAGTATACAATATAACAAGGGAAATCTAGATATAAAGGATAAAACTTTACAATAAAAAATATTTGTAGACTACATTAAATGATATTAATAACATAACCATTAAGAATAATATTAATTTATTTTGACACAATCATGAAAAGAGAAACCACAATTTGGAATATTTTTAAATAATGAAAAAGGAAAATCAAAGCAAACAAGACAAAAGATACACACAGAATAGTGGCATATTAATAAGGACGTTTTAAAGACAAAAATGACATGCTAATGACTAAAGAAATTAAGATACCAAAACTTAATTTTTCCTTTCTTGGTAAACTCGAAAGAGTGTGAAGTGAAAAAGTGTGTTTGTGTTTTGTTTTGGTAGGAAGGGTGAGTTACAATTGAAATATTAGCGACGACCGGTTAATCAAATTTGGGGTCAAAAATTACGTGGATATTAAGCCGCAGGGAAGTCACGTTAACCAAAGTGTCATCTTCAGTAGTGTTAGAAGACATTATTTGTTGTCAGTTCAGTTCTTCTTAACTTTCTTCAGCACAAACAATTATACAATCTTCAAATGAATTCGTGTTCGTCGTGTACCTACACAAATAACTTCAACGAAAAGAAACAGAAATCACATTTGAACATGTTCATTTGCAGATTGCCGCCTTAACGTACGAACAGAGAGTATTATAGCGTACGACCGTACGACTATGTAAACATGGACGTTACACTAAGGTTTTCGTAACGTGTCGGATGACATGTCATTTTTACACCTCCCGCCCTATAAAATGAATAATTATAATTCATTCGCGAACGTCCTTCTCAATGGGGCTCATGGCCTCAAACATGTGCTTATCACTGTTATAAAGATTCATTTTATAAGGCAGGATGTGTAAAAATGACCTAATGTCATCGACCACATTACGAAAACCCAAGTATAAATGAAAAGGACTATATTCAGTTTTTACTGTACTGCGACATTTCAACACTTTTTACGGTGCCATCATATACTATAGTATACTCATTCAGAGAGTTAATACTATAGTATACTCTCTGGGTGCCATCTAATCGGGACCTTAAACGTCACTATGGTGACGTTTAAGCTGACGATTGGATGAAACCAGTACCTACTAATACTTATTAGTAGGTACTGATGAAACCAGTACCTACTAATACTTCAGGCCTCCTAACTACGTACTAATACGTATTAGTAGGTACTGATGAAACCAGTACCTACTAATACTTCAGGCCTCCTAACTACGTCACCAGCTGTCTGTGACGTAGGCACATGTAGACCCACGCTGCTTGCATGCCGCTGGTTCTGTCAGCCATATTGTTAGCCTTGTAGCTGAGCAAAGCGGTGTCTGAGTATTATTTAGCAGTGTGTTGAGTAGTTTTTTAGATTCATAGTTGCTCAACTATACGTAATTATATCTGAGATGGGTTTTAGGTGTTGTGTTCCAAATTGTAGAGGAATTATCGAAATGGCCCCGAGTGTCTGTATTTTCTTTCCCTAAAGAGAAATGTTTGCGGAAGAAATGGTGTAAAGCTATTCACAGGAAAAATTTTCAGCCAACGCAATCCTCTAAGGTAAGATTTAACTTATTCATTATTACATACAAGTTAATAATTGAAATACAATAGGTTAATAATGAGAAATGGTTTCAATGATTAAATGTATGATCTTCTATTTAACGTGATGTGAGGTTATGTACCACTCATCAATTATGAAGAAAAAATGTATTCATAACATTTATGCATAATTCTTTATCGGGTACTGACATTACTAATCAACTGTAATTAATATTTCGCAGGTTAGAAGCCCTTTTTCATCCCGACGACATTTTAAGAGTTGTTGAATGCTATGATAAAAATGGAAGAGACTACAGACTTCTCAGGAAGAATAAAATTGAAGGACGGTGCAATACCGTCAATACTTCCCAATTGCCCAAAGTACTTGTCATCTTACTCGACTGCGAGGGAAAGTGGTGAAGAAAAACGTGAAAGAATTGAAAATAGGGACTTGCAACTTGCAATTGACGAAAGCCTATGTACAGCTTAGTAAATGAATTCGAACCCATTTGAGGTTTTGGCCCCGTTTTCACCATCTGGTCACACCGTGCGACGGTATGTCGGTGCCGGATCTCGCCATCCAGCGGGGGAAGATCACCGCCATCTCCCGAGAACAAAACATGCACTACACTAACGGGACTAATGACCGAAGCAGTTGACGCGCCCGTAACAAAAAAAATCAATCAAAAAGGAGGATTAATGGAGGATTACTCCCAAGCGCAAAGCGCTCAACGCCCCTCAAGGGGCTTAAAGACGCGTTGCCTCAAGTTGTACACGCAACAAAAAGAAAAAAAATCCATTGTGCAAATGCTGAGATGGCCTCTGGACGTAAATGTAGCTTCATTATGCGCATGTTTTGTTGAGGTCAGCTTTTGCTTGTAGTGGTAGTAGAGGTTAGGGCGAGTTTCTATTTTGTTAGCAATACAGAAAAATCAAATCTGAAGTTTGTTTACCGTTACAAATAAGTTCTCTATAAATTGAAACGAAAATCACTAGTTTTGAGATGTTAATTTCTGGATATTTTAAAATTATTATTATTATTATTGTGTATTATTATTATTATTATTATTATTATTATTATTTTGGTTCACTTGAATAGGCCGCTTGGACTACACTTAAGGACAATATTACACTTATGGGCTCAGTATCATTTATAACGTTGCAAGTCTTGCATGAAATCAGGTAGGGGATCAGCATTAGGCTGAATCCAATTTTAAGACCCCAGGGTCCAGGGGGAATGGAAGATGGAATGATGATAATGAAGGATGAATGGACGGCACACACAAACAGACATACACAAACACACCCATGCAGGCGGGACTCGAACCCGCGATCCTTCCCTCTGAGATCGCCACGGCACTACTGCCTTAGCGGTCTCGACAATCCGGACTGGCATTTATTATTATTATTATTATTATTATTATTATTATTATTATTATTATTATTATTTTTTCATTTTCTAACTATTAATAGTTAAATTGTTGGGAAAAGATTCTGAAACTAAAGAGCGTGCATGATAGTTTTCTCCCCCAACCCGTCACACAGTTTTTTTACTGTTTTGAATAAATAAATAAACAAGCCTCTGTAAGTGAAAATGCTTCAGTATGAAGCAAACTTGCCTAAGAGCATGTGGTTTTACATATTTTAATAAACTGTTTCTTCTTGGATCTTGGGAGAAAGTTTCTCGCAAGTACTGGTCTTTCTCCATCTGTGGGAAGAATTTTAGAGTTGTACGAATTCTGCTGTCCAAATAACCATTAACGTTAACCATTTATGATTCGGCTGAGTGATATCTATGGAAATATATTTATTAATCGTTTAGTACGATATATTTTATACATTTTATATTGTATTTATGTTCACTTTGCATTTCATGTCCTCACCAGAACGCTTTCATAGCTCTCTTAGACGCCTCTCAAACATAGAGTACACACGATGCTGACCCCATGCCCTGCGTACTTGGGCGTCTGATTGGTTGCGTTAAAGGTTTCAATGTAAAAATATAATCTCCCGCGCTTCTGTTCTCGCAATTGTGGCCAGCACGTAACTGCCGGCAATCCACACCCCTATGCCGGTGTGTTTCGAAACTGCTCGTTTCCTATCGTTGCCTTACAGCAATGGGTCTTAGACATTAAAGAATAGTTTGTAGTAATTGCGGCTACAGCAGTCTGCACATTTTATAGAGAGCAGAAGATTTGCCACCTAACAGTCTGACTTTAATGCTATGGGACACCTTGTTGACTGAAGAAGATATCGGAAATACTCTCACGAGCAAGAGATTCAATGAACAACAATGTGGTATAGAAATGAACTTGTTTGCAACTATTTTGGGGGTGTTGGAACAAGACAGTAAAAACCATGTGCTAAAATTTCTTATTTTAAATTTGTACACGATAACGCAACATTTACATTAATGAACTTATTTCATATGAAATGTTAGAAGAATTTAAATAAACAATTTCTTAAAAGATGTTATTTCTCCATATTTCTTTCAACATAATCATCTTCACAGCATGCGTATCTGCTTCTGCCGCCTATTTTCTTCTCCGAATTGCAAATACTTTGTACTCTTGCTTAGTTACTTATCTTTATAATGACATTCTTGCTTTCTTTATTTCATCATTGTAAAACTGCTCCATTGCCAGGAGGGTTTCACCCTAGCATCCTCAACAGTCCTGTTTCTTCCAGGACGCCTCCTGGAGCACTAACTGGCAGAAGGATGTCAGCGGCTGCGGAGGTGACGGGTGGCTGTGGACGGCTGGTTGCTGCGGAGTTGACTGGAAGTGTGGTTGCAGTGGTGACTGCAGGTATGGCTATGAACTGGTTTACTGTAGTTTTGACTGGGAGTGTAGCTGAGGAACGGGTGGCTGCGGAGGAGAATGTAAGCTGGGTAGTTGTGGTGGTGACTGGCAGGTGTGGCGAGGGACTGGTTTCTGCAGGTTGACTGGAAGTGTGGCGGTTGAATGGGTGGCTGCGGAGGTGACTGGCAGGTTTCACTTTGGAACAGAAAGCTGCAGTGGTGACTCTAGCTCGGGTGTTTGCGGATGTGCCTTTCAGTTGTCGCTGGAGCACGGGTGGTTTCGAGGGTGACTGGCAGGTGTTGCTTTGGAAGTGGTGGCAGCGGAGGTGGCTCTTGCACCGATGGTTGGGAGGTGACTGGCGGTATCACTTTGGAACGGGGCGCTGCAGTGAGCTCTGGATTTGTGTGGTTGTGGAGGTGACTGCTAGGTGTGGCTGTGGAACGGGTTGCTGGAAGGGACTGTGGTGCAGTTGGTGGCAGTGGTGCCTTTCAGCTGTGGCTGTGGAACGGTTGGCTACGCAAGTGACTGTGACACGGGTTGTGTCGGAGGTGACTTGCAGGTGTGGCTGCGGATGTTACTTTAAAGTGTTGCTGTGGCACGTGTGGTTGCGGAGGTAACTGGCAGGTTTGGCTTTGGAACGGGTAGTTCCGGAGGTGTACTGGCACTGGTGGTTGCGGAGGTTCCTTTCATGTGTGGCTGTGGAACGGGTGGCTGTGATGGTGACTGTGGTACGGGTGGTTGCGGAGGTGACTGGCGGATGTGGCCTTGGAAGTGGCTGCAAGATGGCCGTGGAACAGGTGGTTGCAAGTGTTTTTCATGGTGGCGCTGTGGCACGGGTGGTTGCCGGGAAGACTGGCAGGTGTGGCTTTGGAACGGTGACTGCGGAAATGACTTGGCATGTGTGATTTCGAAGATGACTGGCAGATGTGGCTGCGGAGGTGACTGTGGCACGTGTGGTTGCGGAGGTTTTTTTTCAGGTGTTGCTGTGGCATGCATGGTTGTGGAGGTAACTGGCAGGTGTAATTGTGGTACGGTTGGCTGCGGAGTTGACTGTGGAGGGGTGGGTCTGATTTTTCGATTCGAAGGGATTTTCCATTCTCTCTGCAGCTGGACCCATAAATTCTTTAACACGTTCATGTATCCTATCTATAGGAATTGATACCGACAGCCCTGCAATGTGGACGTAAGTTTATGGACATATCACATTTGTGGTGAGAGTATGTTAATAAATCCAGATCTGTTAGAACTTATTTATACTTTTTTTTTCCTGTCTAAAGGCTCCCGTTAGACAATTTTTCTTACATTCAACATAAACTAAATATACACACATTGGTTTCCAAAAAGAAAATTACTTTACTACCTGTAACTATCTTTGGCACTTTATTTACCTTCCCATCTTTCCTCCTCTTTATTGTTTTTTTTAGAAGACCTGTAAACATTTTAAGCTTCTCGAGCATCTACTTGTTTCGGCATTAAATTCTGTGTACACTTGTTCCCACATTTTATTTTTGGAAAACCTGGACGAATTGTAGGAACGGCCATTAAACTTTATTGTATTTGCTAATAATAGACACAAGTAATTCCCTTTCCCCTGGAGAGAAATTGGCCGCTCTCTTCGCATTCTTTTCAACTTCTGTTGAATCCATCACAGGAAAAGAGAACTACCTGACGCAACGGAACGCACGCAACAACCAGAGGTGGAAATCACGATCCCGGTTTGGGCATGGCCGAGTCAACCGTGATTGGGCACTTATGATGTCTCGCGATTTAGTATTTTTCGTGTTTCATTGCAAGAAAGAATATTGGTCACCGGACACACAAAATCAGGCGCTATTAACTATATTGGAGTCCTTTTAGACGCATTGTGATGTCTGACAGGTGTTAATTTCTTTTAATTGTGTTGTGTTAAAAGCGAGAGCCATGCATATTTCCAACTATATATTTTAATTTCCAAAGAATGAGGATTTCCACTTAAAACGCCAGTTTGAACTTACAACAACAAAAAACAACAATAGAGTTACATTGCGAAAATCCGCTAGCACAGTAATTTACTATTGATCATTTTGACATTCGTGTTCAGCAGTCAATAGGTTTGTTATTTATTTATTTTGTTATTTTGTTATTTATTTATTTATTTTACGCCAAAAAAAGCAGTTAAAACTGCGTATAACGTGCTATGGAGAAAAGTGAATTGTGTGCACATTTATAAAATTCTGTGATCTCTACACTAAGTCATATACTACTTAAAGTTTGAAGAAAAAAACTCCCATGTAATAAAATCTATTTTCAAGGATAAAAAGGCAATAAATTTTGGCTCTTATCCATGTTGTCCTTCAGAATAATACTTCCTGCCGCGACACATTGGAAACAATAATTTGAATAATTGTATTTCCCACTGAATTCTAGAAGACGTGCACAGAAAATGAAGTTACATTTATGTCCAGAAGCAAAACAAAGGGACCATCTCAGCATTTGCTCAATGAATCAAGGAAACTGGACGAAAAACCAGATCGAGATAGGTTCATCACCCAGAAGCTGTAGTACAATAGTTGTTACAGGTTGTTTATACTCATTTACACAGTTCAAATGGTAAATAATGCATTATGTATCATTGTTAAAATTAATGTTAGTTTTCTTGTGATGCACAGTATAGTCTCTAATTGTATAGAAACAGTTATGCAGCAGAAACGATTTCACTTGGGATTTAAACTTTTCTATTGAATTTAATCGTTTAATGTCATCTGGCAAATTGTTGTAAAATAATGTACATGTATTGTATGTGAATTTTTTGTAATGAGCTGTTGATACTGTCACCTGATGAATATGATTTCTACGTCGAGTGTTATAGTAATAGACTTCGGCATTTTCTGAAAATATATTCCCGCCGTTGAGCAAGTCATTTGTTACAAAAACCACTGATTCGTAAATAAAAAGACACGGTAATGGTAGAATTCCTAGATTAATGAAGAGAGGCTTACATGAATCACGTGGGTGGATTTGTGGATTTATTATTCGTACAATTCGTTTTTGTAATCTAAAAGTCTAGGAACTATAGATGTATTTCCCAAGAATATTATGCCATATCTCAGGCGGGAATGAACATTCAAATATACACAAGCAGTATGAAGGCTGACTGAATTTGAAAGGATTCTGAACGCATAGCATAATGAACTTAATTTGTGTTCATTTAATTGGACGTACCATTAAGGTTTGTGAATTGAGAACCTAAAAAATTTTTTGTCTCAACAACAGTTAATAATTTACGCAATTCATTTTCAATGGAGCACAGAATTGTTTATTTGAAATGGAAAACTGCATCAAATCGTTTTCTTTTCGTTTTACTATTAATTTATTTCGGAACCAATTTAAAACATTTTAAATTGTACTATTTACCGGTTTCTTTATTGCAAAGGATATTCATTATCATCTGCAAAGAGAACCGTTTTCCATTCGAATCGTCGAGGGCATATCGTTTACGTAGTAGGAACAGAATAGGGCCTAAATCAGTCCTTGAGGAACTCCACGTGCAATGGGCAAAGGGTTTGGAAAGTGCGTACATGTTCCATCATTCAATCAAAGTGTTCAACTCTCCTGAGATCGTTGTTTAAGTTACAAACATAACAATCTGAGCAATACGGATTCCCATATGAAGGTAATTTGGAAGTAAAATGTCTTGATCAGCTTGACGTCAAAAGGTTTAAGAGATACAAAAATAATCCAGCCGAACTCGTTTTGATCCAATGATGAGGCGACATCCTTAAAGAAAAGAGAAGAAAGAAAGTGGATTTTGATTTTGTATAAATCCATGTTGGCAATCTGAAAGCGCGTCGTGTTTACTGAGAATGGATTTCTTTACGTACGTAAAAGTCTCTAATAGTTTTGAAAAAACTGATAGAAGAAAGCGGGCGATAATTTAAATTTCATTATTGTTGCCTTATTTGAAGGCAGCTTAATTTAGCTATTTGAAAATATCTGGAAACGTTCAGTACATGATGAATTAAATATAATGTGAGTTGCTGGATGTATATTGTGCCACAGGTCTTTGTTTCACGAGAATCGGGAATTCGCTCTAAATGGACGAATGTTATTACCGTTTAGTTTTTATTAGATACTGTTCTTTGGATCTTTATATTTGAAACTTTGTCTTTTAACAACCAATGTGATAAATCGGACTACAATGTGAATTAGGTTTTCAAAAATAAGTACGACCTTAAATTGCTGATCCATCATACATAAGCGAGTGGGTGAGGTGGTAAGCCAGCTTACAGACAGTGCTAGTGATGCCATCTGTCAGTAGGGACCATTTTCAGCATAGGGAAAAATGATACAGTGCTACGGGTTTGTGTTATTATACTTACACTGGTTTTTACAGAACTAAACCTCAAGATTACTAAACACCCGTACCACGGTAGCATTTAGGCACGGTATTTTGCGTCTTTCTCAGACGTGACCGCTAGTGTCGCTTCATCTACGGCACTGCTTGATACGGTCGCGATCATGCGACACCTAGCGGCATTACTGCAAAAGACACCTACAACTCTGCCTAGAGAGTATACCTAAACCATGCTAGTAGTGACTGGCTTTGGACGGGCCAGGACGGGCCTTCGGTGACCTTAAGGTGCAGCTCTGTAAAAACCAGTCCTCTGCCAGTAGATAGGCCGGGGCCTGTTCTTATTTGAATTATATTTGAATTTTAAATTGAATTAAAATTTTGAATTAATTCAATTCCCGCCGTAATAAGAAGGGCCCTCCGTAGGAGCCAATAGCGTCGAAGGGCGCAAAGGCGCGGCACGCAAATCTACAGGACAGAACCGACGTCATTAACATGCTGTGTGTGACAGAAACGGTTTCATCCTGAACGTTTTGCCAGAGCTTTTGTGTGTTTTAGCGTTTGTGTGTTTCTCCGTTGTGTTTCTCCGAAATGCCCCAATTTAGGCGTTGTTGGGTACCCAGTGCCGATACAACCAAAATAGAAGGGTGAACAGCAATTCTTTAAGTTTCCAAGAGATCACAAGAAAGGTAAGCGATGAAAAAGAAGCTTAGCATGGTTCTATAACAATTTTCATGTACTATTTGTTGACGTAAATGATCTTTATATGCTAAATATTTTATGAAGTAATTTACATAATGTAATTTATTTGCAGGACATTGTAAACTAATTATTATGAACATCAATGTATTGAAGTCCTTGAAAGCACTGGTTGATTTAATAATCCATGTAATTGATAAGTTATAATAGCTATATTAACATTAAGGTGATTTTGATATAACTAACAATAGCTCAATAATACATTACACTAATTTTATTACAGGTGTATGAAATGGTTAAAGGCAATTGGGGACCTGACTTTGGCATTCTTTAGGAAATTCTCATAGGAGGTTGGGGACTGTATGTATGGAGCGCCATGCTGGAAATATTATTCATGAGCAGACTAGCACATAATGCCCAGGAGCCCATAATTTTGCTGATGTGCGTCCTGAGTTTTCAGAGGTGCACTCAGGTCGTTATAGAAGGCACACAACAGAGTGTACGTTTCTGTGTTATTATTATTATTATTATTATTATTATTATTATTATTATTATTACTTAATAGAAGATTGTAATAAAGAAAACTTTTCGTTTTAATTTAATTAAACATCTTGGCTGTTTGCAGAGATCATCAGTGTAGTGGATGTATTTCTCCTGAGTTCTCGGTTGCCGAAATGAAGAGAAAAATCCTACCAACGTGGGTGTGTGGAATCTCGGTTTGTGGGATCTTGATGCCCGAAAAACCAACTGGAAAACAAAACATCTGTAGTATGTGAACAAACATGGCACTTCAACCATACGTAGAATTTTTCCAAATTGAAGAAACCCTGTCAATATGTATCTAGTAGAGTTAGAAATTTTTAAAAACCTTCCTTAGTTTTAGGGGAACTTTATATGACCGTAAATGATTGAATTTCTCAAAAAGAAATGGCACCAAATTTTGTTTTAATTTCTTGTAAGAACAGAGTAAATACTTATAAAAGGTGGCAAGGTCCAATTTTCAAGATTAACTCTGAATTTTCAGAAATTTTAAAGTGTCCATTTTATCATCAACTTCTTACAATTACAATATGAAGTTGAGACTTTTCCTTCGAATTAAATTTGATGTGCATAAATAGTTCTTCATTTAAAGTGTGAAGATTGTTTTGTAAATATTAGTAGTTTTTATTGCAATTGTGGGTGAACTATTTGGAATTTTAAAAAGTAATAAAAGATGATTTTCTCAAAGCAGCTCACACTGAACAGTATTATATTTATGAGTACATGCACTTTAAATAATGTCAAGTAAATTTTCTCGAAAACTCAGCACTTTTTATTCAATGAGCTCAAAATTACTCCGTTTTCAGAATGGCTTAAACACCATTTTCTCAAAGGTAGCACAATTTCTTTCTTTAAACTATTTCAACTTGGGCCAAGTGGTAGTAAATTTGCTGTTTAATATAATATAATGCCAATATTCATTTTGCGTATTCTTTTGTTTCCCAAAATTGCACAAATGTTTCATTCATAAACCTCTCATGCCAGTAATATGCACATTTAATGGATATATTATTGAATTTATTAGTGGAAGTTCTTCAAATTACTTCAAATGAAGTTTTTCAAAACTCAAATAGATTCAGAGAAAAGAGCTTCCAATTTTGCATTTAGTAACAGCTTAACGCCTTTTTTTAAGTAGCTGATTTTCAATGGGAAATTGCTATTATTTAAGACAAGGTTTTAGCCTTCTTTAATACTCTTAAAATAATATTTCGGTTCTACTATTTGGTAATCGAAGAGTTGAGAAAATGGCAAAAAATGTATTTTGAGCAGTGATAGATGCCAGCTGGCAAGAGGATGAGAGAAGACAGAGCCGGTCCACTCCAAAGGAAATTAGAAAACAGCTTCGAGAAGGCTGTGTGCTATTCTGTAGCACTTCCTGTTACTATATAATTTGTAGTAAATCCAAACTGCATGACCACTTGTAGTAGACATGTACCAAATTGAAATTTTGGGATTCAATTTAATAAATAACAAATTGTATTTTTGAGTGATAATCATTTGTGATGTTTCTGTTGCAGTAGGAGAGAAATTTTAATCTCAGGTTTTTGGCCCACTATCTGTCTTGTGAACTATGTATAAGTCTTTTGTGCTTAACAGTTTGGCATTTTTACCAGGAAGCATTAGCTATTTCCCCGACATATTTCCTGATGGTTCTTGAGATGTCTGTTGGGTATAATCTCCTGAGTATGATAGAAGTGCTTTATTTAGTTATATTGTTTGCAGAAATTGTGCGTTAGTCACATAACGCGGTGGGAGAAAGACATGAAAATATTTTTAGTAATTGAAAAACTGTTTAATACCTGCTTAATCAAATGTTGAAGGTAATTCTGGATATATTATCGACCTTTGGATTTTCATCCACAATCCATTGAACAACTAGCCATGCTTTTTGAACAAATATGTAGCCTGTATGATATCAGATATTAGTGAAACCTACAAGTCCCTAAAACTCTGCTTTAAAGATTAATGAAGTTGAAGTAGGAATATGTAATTTTTTACTTGTTCATACTTGTACTAGGTAGGAGGTAAAAGCCATGTTTCTTGTAATGCAGTTTAATGTGTAATGTGCTTTTGAAAGCAAGCAAAAAGACAGATTTTGTGGACTGTTTGTGCAGATGCAAGTTTCCTGTTTATTTATGAAATTTATCAATAATATTCATTTTGTATTTGTACCTTAAGCAGCAATTTGATAATAGCCTGAAATTTGACAGGTGTTGATACTGGAATCTCATTTAATAATGATGCAATGTAAAGAAGTAATGGTCACTAATTATATTTGGACAATTGTCAATTCCTTGGTTTCAATATTTAGTCAATGGCAAAGTAAAATAAATCTTTATAATGTCTGATTACTTGCTCCCATTTATTTTGTAAAAAATTGTATTGTGTTTATATTGTGTATGACTATTTACATAATTTAGAAATAAATATTGTGTTTATAAAAATAACTTTTTATTTTGCACTACCTGGACAATAATTCCATTCAGTGATTTGGATTCCAAATCCTATTATTTTAGTCTTCTTAATTGCCTAGCGTATTTTGTAAAATAATGCATTATTCATTTGACGCCATTTTTGAAAACAACTTCATTTTAAATATCCCGGTCGTCAATACGCCACCCTCCATTGGTAGAACGCCTTCTGACGCTATTAAGCTCAATCAGGGGCCCAGATGGCAACTTCCCCCTCCATGAAAATTAGAAATTGGAATAGAGCCTTAGGATTAACATTGAGTGCCGTCTCTATTAGTATACTCTCTGGTAAAACCGCAGTATATGTGTAGTATGCACATGCAGTATATGTACCATATACTCTTTGGATGTATCCTCAAGACGATACATTACATACTCTGCAAATACTGTGTGAATAAGAAAATTGTAGTGCTGACCGCGATGGAAGAAATAGATCTTGTAGCGGAAAGCGTTATTAAAATAGAAGAGGTATGCCGCTTTTGTGTGTTTGATATGTTGGTGCTGTAATTTTAATCCAAAAAAAAAAAAAAAAAAATTATTTCAGCAACTATTCTCTATTTCCAAAATTTGAAACCATTTAATAATAATTTCTTTCTCACATACGAAAAAGGTATTTTCCATACAATGTTTTTAAAATGGAACAACTATCTTTCTGTTTTTCTTTTTACTTTATATCCCATTTGAAAATCTCTACATGTCAGTGGTTATCAAGACAGTTTATTTTGAAATTTAAAGTTCTTGTTTATTTTGCTTATTATATTTTATGGACTCGAAATGCCGAAATATAGTTGTAACATTTTATGACTGACAATTCATTTTTGTTTCCTGAAAATCTTGCTCTGATGTGAGGGAGTTTCTCAGTTATGATCATGTTGAACCTTATGATTCAGCTGCTCTTGTTTGTTATCTGTAGATAAAGAAGAGCCGTGGACAAGAAGAAGACTGTTGCTGGAATTCTATTGTGAGTTAATTTTATAGTAGCGTTATTAACTCAACGTTATTGAAATTAGTGGATTTTGAGATAATCACCCAAAAATTGTAATGTTTCATACTATTTCAAATTTTAGTGTATTGATCTATGTAGAAACAATTGGAGAGAAAATAATGATTGGTGTAAATCATCATCATGTTTTGTTTGCATGCGAGCTGGCTATATTAATATTTGTTATGAAAATATGTTCGTGCCTGTTCTTGAATTGCAATTCGTAAGACTTCACGCTCACAAACACCATCCCCACATTGGTATACTAGAAGTGGGAGTTTTTGTATTTTTTGACTTTTCATAATAAATCTCTACTCTGGATTGTAATAAATCATTGGGCTATGATGAATATTTAAACAAATCAAGCAGACAATGGAGAATCTTTTGATTTAAATTAAATTTTTAATAATGCAATTGAAAAGAGTATTAATTATAATGTAAGTGAAGAAAAGTGGTGAGAAGTTCACCTATAAATAATATCAATAAAATCTTCTCCAGAACTGCTGAAGATCTGTACAGATGTAATGGAAATTACTCTTGCTGTCAGCTTGCTCGACCAAGGGCCAAGAGATGTGCTGTCGATAATGAATAATTAAGATGATTAAGGCGCTGGCAAATACACGAAAAAAGTTTTATTTTTTGTTTGTTATTCAAAGCAAGTCTTGGTTACATTTTTATTGCAGCCAACTTGAGTTGTTTTTAGATGCTTCTCTATGGGCAGCCATGAGCTCTTTCTTTTTCTTTTAGGCCAGAGATGTACCCAGTGCTTTGCTGCATTCAATAAAAGAAGAAGATGATAAAGATGACGTGAGTACAGTCATTCATCTTGTCTTATAACAATAAAATAATTTTTAACATAATTAGGACAAGCAAATCCTTTTGTAATTGAAATGATATTAATTCATTATACAACTGAGGGAATAATACAATTTAAATTGAACAATAGAAAGAGTCGTTAAAATTCAAATGTGGTCATAAAGCATTTTTATTTATTCTCTCATCCTCAATCCTACGATGTGAGTTATGTAATGAATATGACATGTTGTGTATAAATGTAAAAATTTAAAATTATTACCCCCTTATTAGAAGAGTGCTGCTACACTCTGACTTATCATGCATAACTAGTGATAAATGCTGATGATGATTGATCTGTCACTGAAGAAGGAATTGCCAGAATGATATATCTTTGTGAAAAGGAAAGGTCAATGTTGTGAAATGGACAGAAGGATTGTTATATTTTTTTGATAGCTGGAATAGCGGGAAGTACATTCGTATGATGGCATGGGCAATGTTACAATATTTCTTACCTCATATCAATTAAATGAGAAAATACAGTATGCTTGTATAGCACCATTAGTTCGGTTGCTGTACTTTTTTTTTTACTGTGCAGGAGTTGGAGCCTCCAGTTGCCGTGTTTGTTCAGCCAATGGAGAAGCAAGAAGGAGCCTGTATTGAAGAAACAAAGGTAAGACTGTTATATACATTTACTTGATAATATTTTAATACAAGGAAGCCTTTGGTAGTGACATGTTAAAACCCTCTGTAAATGTCTTTATTTTAAATAGATGGTAATTCTTAGTTATGTTAACAATTCTTTGAAACAATGGAAAATGTTGCATGCACGGCAACATAATGCAAGATCAAAATTTACTTAATGTTAAGAGAACCCGGTTAAGTTGCACATTAACCAGACAGTGGGGATAAAGATGTATGATCGACCATGTGAGGATCATTTTGAACTTCTTCCAGTGAACTGATAATGGTAACAGGGTGCTGGGTAAAGTAAATAGTTCAAGTGTCAGGCATGTTGAGGGTTTTCAGGGGCATTATTACTGGGAGTGTTTGTAATTTAATGTTCCACAGGCAGATTTAATTCTTAAAGAATTGAAACAAACCCAAATAATTTATGGAATCACAGCAACATTTGACTTGGCTCTTAGTCTCTGTTTTTTGTTCAATTCTTAGAAAGTTAGAATAATCCTTTCTATTTGTAAGCAGGAAAGAGAACATCCCTTTTGCTAACTTCACTTCAGTTTTTTAGCCACTTTATCTAATCATGTTTTAAAAAAGTTAATACTAAACCAGTTGTTGTGTGTTTTATAACTTGTACATTTTTTAAAATTCTACAAAATCTAACTTGCACCATTTTTGTACTTATTTTCTGTACAATATGATGAAACAATTGGATTCTTTTTTTTTATTGTTTTAATTAAAATGTTAAATTAAAACCTCATTTTAAACATATCTGATATTTCATTCAAAACTGCTCGGGGGTGTAGATAACTTTATTTAATTCCTAGTTGTGAAGAAGATATTTTATTAGGAAACTCGTGGTGGCACTGACTTTCTTACATTAAATCACTTTCTAATATCAAGGCAAGTGTTTTGGTATTGTCCCACCTTCTTCGCAGTTGCTCACAGTCTACATTTAAAGTAATTTTTTCACATTTTCTTAATTTTTAGGCTTCATAATAGTAGAATTGAATTATGAGTTCAAGAATATTATTGAAGAGTAAAACACTGTTCTCTATGCAAATTCTAATTTTAAAGTTTGGAACTGTCCTACAGAAAATGTTGGTTTGTAAGAATGTGAGCTTGTAAGCTTGAAGAATGTAAGATTGTAAGAATACGCAATTTGGAGGTAATTTTTAGAGAGAAGTTTTTATTTTGTGAGAAACTTCATCAGAAATCATTAGAAGTGTAAGTGCTCACAAATACAATGATGTATTTAAAATGCCAGTTATGTGAATAATAAGGTTTTGAGTAATATTTGAGAAAAATACATTTAAGAAAAAACAACAACAAAAACACACACTGAAAATGGTGTTTATGGCTTTTTTTCAGTGAATTTAGTTCTCTCTGTATTTTTGCTTTCCTTTGCGGATGCCTTTGGTGGCATGTGGGAGCGGAAATTGCGTAGCCAAAAGTAGCTTCTAGTCAGCCAACCCTTGACTAATTCTTCTGATCAAAAGTAAATTATTTTTTATTTAAAAGTTATATTTTTCTTTAAATTGAATGGTAAATATATTACTTGCATTTGCCCATGCAGTATTAATTTAAGAATTTCCTACTTCAGGGAGAATGGGATTCCTGTCATTGTACTGTGATGGAAATGCTTTTATCAACAAAGAACACATACACATTTATGAAATTAATGATAAATTTATTGGCCCCTTACACTAAAATATGAAATGGCATAAGTGCAGGCATACAAATGATACATTTGGCAATCATAGAATTGTCGTCTTAGGAAAGAAGTAAATGTCTTTCTTTTGATTCTATTCTTTATTCGCCAAAAAATAAATAATTATTGCTCTGTTTAAACAGACGTCACCCAGCTGTTTGGAAAGGGGCATACTTTGCATGTCAGACTTGTGGTTTCGTGTGGGAGCGCGAACCAGAAGGTACACTCACTTCGCTGAATGACCTGGTTTGTGGAACATCTTTCATAGACGTCCTTCACAGGTCATAGGCAGCAGATTATTCAATGTGCCCACTTCTTTCGCCAAATTACATCATTGTCATGTGCCAGTCTTTCACGAGTGTCACAGTGTACGATAGTTCCTGAAACCTTTCTGATCTTGAACTCGTGTGGCAGAACTTTTGACACAAGTCGGCAACCTACGCTAAAGTGAATCACAGAAGAAATTCAGCAAAAGTCACACAGGGCATTACTGTGCCCAGTGTCCTGTGCCAAACAAGTCTGTCAGCAAGTGCGACATACGCCTGGTCGCTACACAGCAGCCTGGTGACCTACTGGGAAGCACATCCCTGCATATAGTGTGTCTCTTCCTCCCTTAAGCTCATCTTGTTGAAGCTTTGTATCTCTCTCTTTGACTTTTCATTTTGAGCTCTGGTTGACTCAAGCCGATTGCGTTTTAAATAATTCACCACCACTCACATTTCGCTTGTGGAAGGTTCCAGAAGTGGAATTTTCCATTTGTGCTTTTTCTTGTTTGCACAAACTAAGAAAACTCGTAGTTTCATCTCGCAGCTGCAATGATTACATTTAATTTGTTGGTGTCTGAAGGAAATGCTGATGCGACCAAGAGCAATCGGATTTAAAGCCTGCTCACCTAGGGTGGACTGAGGTAGGTTGGTCTGGGGACGGTGCAGCAGGAGGGTGTGTGTGCTAAGACTATTTATGACCGGCACGGCTCAGGGTGGGGCAGATCCCAAGTAGTTGAAAGGTTCGTGCTCTCACTTGGAGCGCGCAAGGGGGCTGGGGCAAGTTAGAAAAACACACCAAGGCGCGAAAACAATATACTCCGTCGTGGAGATTAAATAGCTCTGTCTTGGTTAGCAGAATCTCTGTGCTGCCACAATATGATTTCAAAAAGTAAGCTAGTTCCTATTTTGTTATTTAATGTTCCATTACAAGAAGAATAACAGGGAGACGAGTTTGGAGCTTAGAGCTTGTCCTGAGTGGGGCAATGCCCTGCTGGTGGAAGAGTCTTGGCTGGGTGAAACCCCCACTAGCCCACGCTAGGTCGGCACCGGATCTGACCATTCAGCAGGGAAACATCACTGCCATCTCCCAAGAAAACACACGCACTACACTAACGGGACTAATGACCAAAGCAGTTGATACCCCGGAAACACAAAAATCAATCAATCAAATACAAGAAGAATAACATCCCAAATAATTAAAATTGTATAATTTAATAAGGAAAAATAAGATTAAAAATTGCAAAATAAAAATCCATTTATGACAGTGCAAAACTTTATTTCTGAAAACAAGTTATTATTTGCTGGTGAAAGTATTTAGCTTTTGTTTCTTAACGAGGTAGTTTTTCTCATATCCCATCAAGTTGTTTACTGTTTTACTTTCTAGTATACATATGTATATAGAGAGTAATATACGTAGTATAGAGAAAGTTCTGTAATGCTGTGGATTTCAAGATTTTAATGGAAATACACTTGTAGGGGTCCCCTGATACCGATACCAATTTTATTTTATTTTTTTCCAAAACGGCCATCTGTTTGTCCATCTCTCTGAATACTACTGGTGCTTAAACAATGTATAGGAATTTTTTCAAAAATCCCCTGCCCATCTGCCTTTAGTTGATGCTTTGAAAAAAAGATTTGTTAAAATTGGGGTACAATTTTAAATAACAAAAGAAAAATTTATAAAATGTCCAGAGAGTTTGTTTGCTATCTCTCTGAATACTACTAGTGCATGGTTTAAGCACTAGTAGTATTCAGAGAGATGGACAAACAAACTCTGGACATTTTATAAATTTTTCTTTAAATTTTTGGTAAGGGTTGAGTCCAAGGTTCCCTTAGTCGAGTCCACACTAGATTCTCAGTACTACAACATAAACAATTTCGTGTATGAATAGCCAACTTACTTATTACTCTGATCAACTCCTTCGCTTTTGTTTGTTTGTTAACCTCTCTCCTCATGCGTTTGTGAGACAGTTCACTGTCCAATAATGTATGACTCATTTTTCTTTAGTATTAAAAAAATTATCTGTAAACAAATATTAACTAAATGAACAATATAGTTAGTTAAGAGTTACCATAATAAATTACTGCAAGGAAAAGAGACATTAAAAGGTGTCAAGTGCAAATGAAAAATACAACCTGGAAAGTTATGTAGTCAAATTTCTTGTTCATAATGCTTTTGAGATTGTACTACTATCAATTCTTGATAGTAAATAAACATTTTCTTAAATATTTTTTTAATAATAAATGCCCTCCAAGGAGAACCTTTGTTCTTTAATAATTATCAATTCCTTAATAGTTTCAACTGTTAATGGTTTATACGGAACATAAATAAATGCCATAAATATTTAAGTTAATTAAAATTGTATAAATGGCAATTTTTAAGTGACCTAATGAATTGTTTCTATCAGTCCAGTGATGTCAAAATTAATGTAAATGCATCCATTTAAACTATTTTCAATTATTCATTAGCTTTTAAAAGTAAATTTTTTAAAAATAAATTAGAAAATCGTCATTAATTTAACTAAATCTTCAGTAACTTGTTGTAACCAGAGACAGTCTTCCTCTTTATACATATTTCTTCTCCATTTCAACAGGGTGTGATGCACAAGATTGGGAAATTTATGGTAATAAATATAACTTTTTGATTTTTTTAAGTTCTTTATTGAAACAGGAATATAACACTCAATATAAATGGCACAGTAAATATATAGTTGTACAATAATATTCATTTTTCTTTGATATTGTAACTACATTACTAGTATAAACTACTACTTAAAGATGCAGTAATTACACCAGTTAGCCCCCTCATTCACTTGTTAAATAAATCAAATGAAAATTATTCCTTACACCAGTTTCCATTACAAATGCTTGCCAAATAATTTCCAATAGGCAGCCAAGCAGTACAAGATTAATATACTTATTACACCAGTTAAAAACACACTCTTGCTGTGCTTATAGGAATTATGAAAATATTCAAGGGTTAAGACATGGTTATTTTCAGCATCAAAATTAGTGTATTGTGTTAAAGAATTTCAAAATGCATGTGGGATTTAAGGAGAGAAACTTGCTGCCACTTGCCCAAAACCAGTATTTATTTATTTATTTATGCCAATCGGCTTTATACATTTAAATAAGTAACATTATTATAAAAATACAAATGTGAATATAATGTAAAAACAATATAGAATTATTTATAGTATAGTACATATATATGTGTGTTATAGAGCATAATTAACATTTTCATTCCAGTTGTAAGTACATTTCTAGTTAGATAAGAAATATGATATGGAAAATCCGAAAAAGTTGATGTCAGAGCAATGTTCATTTACAAGGTTAGCTATTCTGTTCTTTGGTCCATGAAGTACATGGTTTTTAGTAGATTTAACCATGTTTAACAATCTACCAGACCTCAAACCTGGCTTTGGGCATATAAATTCAAATAATTCTAATATCTCTGGACAATCGATTTCCCATTGATAGATCTATAAAAAAATATTAGATCCGCAACTTTTCTTTGACTTGAAAAAACTATCAATATCAAATTTATTGTAGATGTCTTCGATGTTCATACTGTATCCTCTGGTGTTCATAAAATGTACAATATATTTGCAAAATTTTCTCTGTATTTTTTCGACTTGATTCGCTAAAAAATGTGTATGTGGTGATCAAATGACTGTGTAGTATTAAAGTTTCAGACGAACTATGGTCGAATATAGTTGGATAAGTGTGTGCACATCATTGAATTATCTTCCTGATCTGAGTATGAATCCAAGGATCCTATATGCCTCTGATGTCTTGTCCACAGGTTTCGAAAAATTCAGTTGATTTTCGCTGTAATGAGCGAGAGAAGGATATTACCACACATTTATTAGTATTTAATATAAGCTTGTTTTCCTCGCACCATTTATTAAGTTCATTGATGTCTTGTTGAAGAATGTGAACATCGTCCTCACGAACTATTTTTCTAAAGATTTTCAAATCATCAGTGTATAGTAAGTATTGTGATTTTAATTTATCTCCAATATCATTTATAAAAATGATGAAAAGTATTGGTCCTCGGTGTGAGCCTTGTGACACACCAGATATCTGTCAGATATGAATGAAACCACAGGTGGTTTCCAACCAAGGTAGTGCATTACGATGCACTACCTTGTATACCAAATCGACTTAGTTTAATGGCCGGTCCAGACACTCCGTTTTACTGGCGTTTTGTCTCCACCAGTTCGAACGTTGCAGACAAAACGCGTTGCGTGGACGGAAAATACGCAGTTTGGTCGTCGGGAGGACTGCACAGTTGCAGCGATAACTGATCTCGTGAGCTCTGAAAACCGTGACCTGCTCAGACATGTCGTTGCGTGTGGACACTTGCTCCGTTTTCCAATCCGTTTTGTTCCTCAGTTTTCTCTAATCATCAAACCGCGGCAGATCTGCGTGTATTCTCGCAGGTTACGACGGATTTTATTGCGTTGCCGAAAGTTTTCCGTGCCTTTGTTGAAGTTAAAATCCAAAGAGTACAGTGACAGGGACGGGGGAAGCGTACGAGAGATTGGTTGAAAGAAGTTCAAAAGGAAATAGATGTCAACGCGAGCAGGGGTGATGGTGAAAATCAATTCTTTGGCGCTTTATCGCAAGAAATTGAGGTAAAATCAAAATCGATTCGATCAGGGCAGGAAGGCGAAATTTACAAGCCATCTCTGTGGTATTTCGTTGCCATTTCTGTGATCAGGAACCTGGGCCGTCGAGGAATACCATGGACGAAGTGAAGAGTCTATGAAACTCGACGAATCGTAGAACTGGTAGAAAAAACACTTAAAATTTCCTATTATTACCTAATCCTTTATTACTTTAAACATATTCTTTTATTTAATAGGTACAATCAGCTTTTACAATGTTTATTACAAGAGTCTACTAAAAAATTACAAGTACCAAATAATTATTTATGTACGCCATTAATTGTTTAAAGTTATAAATCTATCTTGCCAAGGAACAGACCCCTCATTGTTAAAGTACTCCTTGAAATGATCTCTGACCCCGTTAGCATTGTTCAACATGTGGCCTCTTGGTCCACGCTGTAGGTCGTGCACTAATTCTGGGTTACATCTTTCACCTAATTAGACAGTACATTCAGAAATATTTTCCTGATCCATACTTTCTGGGAGGGGTGTAGTTTGGGGGGACTTTCTTAGCAAAAAGTTGTGTAAGCGCAACACGCAAGAACGCTACAGTATCGACGTTGTACATCACAAATTAATACTTGTGTGGAAAATCTGGCTCAGAGGAAGCCAAAATGTAGAATGTATTTTCAACAACACATACTCGCCTAGATAAGTGATGATTAAAATTCTTAGGTCCCTTGTTAATGTTTCTGTTATTATGGTTGAGAAGGTCTGGGCGCTATGTGAGGCTTCATCCCCAACAAAACATATCTTAAGCTCTGTTTAGACTTCAATGGATCAGGTTTGATTACCTTTCGTTATTAGCAAGTTTTTCATGAAATTGAGTGTTATTATGACTCCTCCATCACGAGATCCGACCCGTTTGTTCCTATATCACAATACAAAAACTCGCAATTGGCATTGGCTATTGCCATAAGAACAACACTGTGGGTTTTTTTGTAATTGAAATAATAGGACCCACTTCCTTTAGGTGGCACAATTCTAATATGTTTTCCGTCAATTGACCCTAAACAATGAGGGAACTGTACATTCTTTCAAACTCATGCAGCTTCCATCCTCCTCTTCAGTCTTGGGAAACTGAAACAAAACAAAAAAAGAAGAAATATTGCAAGAGTGTCATCCTCATTGAAAATTTGTAAAAATAATAAAAATATTGAGATCAATAATACATTTATTGTTTAATATTTTCAGGTGGAAGACGATGTGCAAGAAGCTGTTATTGACAGTGGGCCCAGTAGGCTTTGCTACTACCCCTGCTACTCTGCTTCCGAAGCATCTCAGATGCTTCCATTCTGTCAATACCTCGCGCAAATTAACTCGTAACAGGAAGGCTGTTGGGAATGATGATGGCACAACTGAAGTCCTGCAGGTGGTAGGAAAAACTGGAATATTCTGAGCAGATGATGCATTTCAGGTATTCGAACATGTGGCTAATGACTCAGAAGTCCGAATTCACAAAACATAATTGCTCAGAAACTAATTTCCGACGTTTTATTGAAGCTGGGTTGAATTAAGCTTGCAAATTTTTCAATTGTTGACATGAAAAGCCAGCGACAAGATGATTTTGGTTCAGATACCAGTGTGGCCTCAACAGAATCACATACATCAAATCAGAATGCAGCAAAATCTTTCTTCTAGAGTTGGACAATACCACTCCTTCTACTTGGCAACGCCTTCCATATGCCACATAACTATTTAGAACAAATCTACACTCAGAGTATGAAACAATTGGAAAATTCCAGCAGTTTCATGCATCATCCACAACAAGGTGAACAAGATGCACAGACACGCGCCACAAGCCCTACCCACTCTCGGTTTGAACCTACTTGTCATCTCATTTCAACCAAACTGTTATGCTTGCGTGCATTTCTATTGCTTACCATAATAACTTTTCTCATGTAAGTTTATAATATTTCAATTAAATAATAAATCGTTTATGGAAAATAACAATATTTCTTACCTTCAAGTAATCCTTCTTCAGCACCTTGTAGATAGCTTCACACTTTAGAATGGCGTTCATAGCGATTGTTTTGATATAATTGTTGTGAACTCCAGGTCTTTGTAACTTCTGCCGGTTGCCAAAAATCTTAAAGTTGCTGTTAGCCTTTCATGTGGTGGTATTGCTGCTCTCATACAAGTATTTTCTTTCTTGATATGCGGTGTCACTAATTCCAATAAGTAAATATACGTGTCCACCATCCCATTCTCAAGTAGTTTCGCCAATCACATTAGGTTAAATCACGTAATTCATAATAATCTTATATGGGAAAAGTCCCGCCTTTTAAAGCCATTTCATTGACCATTTTGAGCGAGCAGTTTCCTCTGATGTGTTCAATCTTTTTTCTATTTGCAGTGAAAATTGACCACAGGAGAACCTCCATGCGCGATATCACACAAAACTGAAGCGGAAAATAAGACACCCGTCAAGACTGTACCGTCTGAATGGCGCTCAAGTTACAACGGTTCATTCCGTCTCTTAAAACTGCAGCGGATTTAAGCGTTGTGCAAAGCGGAGTGTCTGGACCGACCATAATACATAGTATAGTGATTTACCATGTCAAAGGCTTTACTGAGAATCTGTGTAAACTGCATGAGCGTCTTGACAGCTATTTATATGCTTCAAACACATAGTTTATACATTATGTGAAGGAGTTGGTAGCTGTAGATCTCCTTTCACAAATCCATGTTGTTTTGTTGAGATGATGTTTCAAAAGAGAAATTCCCATTGGCAAGTAATCTTTTCAAACATTTGTATGGATGACGAATGCATATTGGTCTGTAGTTGATTATAGTGGATTTGGATCGATTTATGTATTGGAGTAATAAATGCAATTTCCAGGCTGTTGGAAAAATTCCAAGTTGTGTTTAGTAAGAAATGTGGGTTATGAGCTCTTAGTCCAGCAACTAGTCTAAGGGTGGATGGGTATCCTATCCGGTCCAGCGCAGCTTTTTGCATCTAACACATGGTTATTTGAAAAACTTCATCCATGAATGGTGGATTCAGATGATTAACATTGGCCAGTGGGCTGGTTCCTCACACTGATGAACTCTAATGTAGTAGCGTTTGAGATCGTTATGTAGATGCTTCCAGTGCAGCAAATAAGTTTGCTCGCCTCACTTCCATTTTGTCAGTTTCTGGATTCAGAACATCGAAGGAATATTTAGACAACCGTCTCTTATTTTTTATAAATTTAAAATTGTTTGACATCTGTATCTTATCCTCAATTCTTGATATATATAGAGTGTAACATTTTTTTGCAATTTCTTTACATTCCGATCTCAGTTTTTGGAAGCACTTATAAGCAACATTTGTTTTTGTTTGTTTGTATTTTGCATGTGCCTTCTTTTTTAATTTAGTTTTATTTATTAATTTCAAGAAGAGAATATCAAGGGTGTTTCTCTCATTGCCAGTGTGTGCAGAACATGTGTGAATTCCCTTGTTGATTTGTCTCATAGAACCAGATTACTTTGTCATCCAGAGACTCCGGTTTGTAAAGTTCGATCCAATTAGTTCTCAAAAAGAAACTATTAAGCTCGATATAATTTGCATTCCTGAAATTGAAAGTGGGTGTACTATTGGTTTGAAGATTAGCCTTAATATCTACACATATGCTCAGGGCTGGATGGTGTTTATCGTCGTCGATGATAGCTTCTGTTTCAGTTACTTTCAAATCCATGCTTCTAAAACACAAATCAAGAATATGATGTTAAAGTTACGAATCTCGTTGTACTGTTGGCAATCATTCAATTTCATTTCATTATTTAAGGTATTCACGCAGTCATTTCGTGTATAGCTGCTTGAAAGGTTGTAATCGGCCATAACTAATAATTCACAATTTGGATATCTCCTTTAAGTATGATATTGTAATGTGTGGTCAATGTATGTGTCTGCGGTTGATTTTGTGGTAGATATATGCATCGATTATCATATCCCTTTGTTACATTTTATCTTTATATAGGTATCAGCATGTGTATGCCATTCCAGTAATTCGGCAGTGGTGTTTCGTTCCACTGTGATAATGACACCACCTCCATGTTCACAGTTACTAGATATAGATAGAGAATAGATCTCTATCTCTTCTAAATATCACATCAGTTTTATTGTCAATTACTTCTCCTTCTTAAATTGATTGGTTTAACCATGATTCACTTACGCATACAATATCACAGTAATGGTTTTGCAGACGAGGTCAGAAAATTATTCAATTTTGTTCTCCAACCCTCTGTTCTGATATTAGATAAGTATTTATGTTTTTCTTGCACTTTTCTCTGGCGTGCGAAACTTTCTTTTGGCTTTTCTTTATCTTTGGTATTCCATTTATATCTAATAGTTTGTCTTCATCTCCATTTTTTTATAATAGATTCAAGTTCAGGCGCTAGAGCTTTAGATGATTTGCTTAGCTTTAGTTAAATTTGGCTTTATTGAAATGTTTGATTCAGTTGGTGGTTTGATTTTCAATAATGTCCTTGCATCAGCTATTGATGGAGTAATGGACGAGTTTTTCCCACTGTTGGTCGGCCAAGTCTGCGAAGTTTAAGATGTGGTACCATTTCTGATATCTCCTGTGGAATAAATGCTGCTATCTTCTCGTAATCATCCTGATGTCGATCATATGGAATAGTTTTTTCTGATTCCGGTACCTTGAAAGCTATCACATCGGTTTCCTGTTTTCTGAGTTCATTTATTTCATACATTATATTATCAGGATTAGTTGGTAATTTCTCAAAAGAGGACAATTTACTCTCTATGATTTTGATTCTATTCTCCAGCTTTGCATTTTGTTCAGTATATTTGTTCAAATCTGATCTTATACCTGCAACACTTTTCTCAATTTTCTCGATTTGTTTTTTGAAAGGAGCCAAATGCTTCACAAATAGTTTTTCCAGTTCAGTCTTGCTGGTAGCTAATGGTGAATTTTCGATGTCTTCCTCATCCCTATTGCCGACCTCTTCATCATCCTCGTCAGATTCGATTATGCTGACCTCAAGGTCACATCTCGAACATTGCCATTTATTTTTACCTTTTTTTTTTTGGATTCAGTAACATTTTTTTAAAATTCTTCATTGCTCAGGTTGCTGCATTTTTTATGGAACCAAAGTTTACAATTACTGCAGCTCAAGCTTCCAGAATTTTCTCGAATTTGCTTGGGGCACATACATATTTATTTCACGCCATCTCAATTGAATTTCAAATTTTATCGTGGGAAAAACTGTTTATCTTTGGTTGGTATTACTGGTTCGGATTGCTACACGGAAATCAGCGGATTGGTCTAAGTCTTATTCTTCTGACGAAGATAGTAATTTTGCTTCTCAATTGTTGGTAGAAGTTTCAAGCAGTGTCGCATATATCGTTATGTCTCGCACTGGTGGAGCTAAGGCACGGGAAGTGGTGCCACGGTCAACCAACCTCGCCGTCGCCGCACTAGAACTCAATGTTATGTCTCGCACTGCTGAAGCATTAGAAATAATGTCACAAATGCTTCCCATCAAATGTTACAACAGGCCACAAAACAATGGGACAATATTAAAACTTTTGCATATTAATTTAAATGTATGAGACAAGTTGTTGTGTAAAAACTAAGAACTACAAGAGATGAACGATGTGGAATAATAACGATAATGCTGATGATGGAGTAAATGGAATATGTATGATACAATCTTTATGGGAAATTATTCTTCTGAATGTTTAAAACAAATGTCTGGAACAAACACTGTTTAGGATATTACAAAATCAATAAGTTCTATTGATGATTAAAGAAAAGGATTATCATGTAAAATTGTGCCAATAAAACTTGCTCCAAAAAGAAGATTAAGAGGTACTAGTTTAGACACACTTCACATGTTGGGGAACAACACATTATTACATCAATCATGTATCTACTTCATGCAATACAACATTTAGCCATTACAACATTTAACCATAAGGTTGAAGTCTTACTTGAAACCCAGGTTATGCATCACATTAATTGTTCTACCAAAAACCATTGAGCATGACAGTTCAAATGGAATGCATAGTGCATTCTTCTGTAAATGCATATTATTAATAAATAGTTAATTCCTTGTTTCTGTTAATAAATGATTAATTGTTGTCATGATTAAACTTTTTAAAATATAAGAAAGATAGTTATAATAGTATTGTACCTATTATCCCTCACTGTCGTTCTCATCCTCTTCTCCAGAAATATTCTCTAAATTTATTAGGATTTCATAGACTTTTATTTATTTATTTATTTATTTATTTTACGTCAAAGAAACAGTTAAAAACTGCGTATGACGTGGACTAAAATACTTTTCTTATTTCATGCCCTCTTTCTTTATATTGGATAATTGCTCATTTATCTAACAAACTTTTCATAAAATTTCATCTTGTCATGGGAATATTGTCTTGTCGGTTAAAAAAATCTGCATTCAATATAATCAAAGGACAAGAGAAACTGTTCCAAATATTTGAAGAAAGAAAAGAAAAAAATTTTAAAATTGAAGTAATTTTGTTGTTGATAAATGTTACATGTAGTACATGAGAAAACAACGTTAAGGGCGTTCAAAATAACAAGGCTCCACACAAAGAGATCAACATACACACTGTATTCTTTACATTTTTAATATACTATCATTAGATACAGAAAACATTATCCTTGAATTGCAGAACTAACTAAATTCACAAAACTTGTACAAGATTTTTCTTTTGCTGTCTACTCACTGTCCAGCACTTCATCCCACCCCTCCCTCTCGCAAATCTCCTAATACTAAATTTCTGATATATTTGACTGGGAAATAGTTCAGGTGAATGGAAAAAGGTTGGAATTCTTTTAGTTTGGGACTTGGAACATGAAGTCCAATTAAATATCATTTGCCTTTTAAACATTTTTCTATTTAAGAAATGTGCTAAAAAAATATGCAAAAGCAGTTTCTGGTTAAAAAACTTACTTGTGGAACATCTTTGATTTCTTTCCTTCAATATTCTTTTATAATTCTTTCAGTATGCTACTCATAATTGTTCCACTTTTATGGGGTGACTTGTGAGGATATGTGTCAAAAAGAATAGTTAGATTATATCGTATTCCATATTACAATTAAAATAAGATAAATATTGAAAATAATAAATTTAATAATAAGCAATATCGGTTACACAAAAGAAAGCAACGAAATACAAAAAGTAATTGTGAAATACCTGCACTCAGATGTGTAAATAATAAATAATTAATATTAATAATAATATTTTTTAATTTATAGCAGTTAACTTCAAAAACTATTATTATTTTTGTTCAAGTCTTTGTACTTAACTGTAATAAAGCCTTATATCAATATCAAGAAGATGCAAATGTTGCCACCTGTGTAATTCTATCAATGCAACTGCCTGGCCTTGAAACAATTACATTTTGTCTCATAATGTCATCGACCACATTACGAAAACCCAAGTATAAATGAAAAGGACTATACTCAGTTTTTACTGTACTGCGACATTTCAACACTTTTTACGGTGCCATCATATACTATAGTATACTCATTCAGAGAGTTAATACTATAGTATACTCTCTGGGTGCCATCTAATCCGGACCTTAAACGTCACTATGGTGACGTTTAAGCTGACGATTGGATGAAACCGTCCACAGCTGATGTGTCAGGCGCACGTTTAGAAAAAAATGACTGTAGAAACCAGCGAGGGGCTCATTGGGCCAGTAGGGTGTAACTCTCGATGTCATTAACAAGACATTCACATAACCCCGGCAAAGCGTCACAATCGCTAACACCGCGATTTTCAAAATTGTCCTTAGCAACCCTCATCTATTATAGTAAATAACGAAACGTGTGGATAAAGATTGATGTACTCGTAATTGTATGAATCAAGAAAACGAGCGATGATAGGAGTGAACTAATTTTAGAGGAATAGATAAACAGCCTCCATTCTTTTTGTATTCAATTCTGAACACATTCATCAGACCGGCAGTATTCGAGCAATATACTAAATCTTCTTCTTGTTTGAAAAATGAAAAGTTGCTGCTCTCTTCTCTTGTACACTTGAATTGAAATTCCAGCTGCTAAAGAATTATTTTCCGTGAGTCTGGAGCCAAGCAGTTCAGCTTTCTCGTTTATTACGCCAAAATCTCTGACCAAATCATGTAGCTCAGTTTGAGTAAACAATTGAGCTTCCACACTGTTTACGGACACAAACTCATCGGCACTCAATTCGTCACTTGACGTATTTCCAGATTAACAGTAACAGCAATAGCCACTGGTCGTTCAGGAACAGGCACATCCGGGTGCCTATTGGTCGAATTGCAGATGGTAGAATAGGGTACTGAATTACTTTTCTGTTTTTTGAGTTGTAATCAGTAACATCAATGCAACAAAAATAGAAATCATCCGAATGATTCCTCGGTTCCCTTCATACCACTGGAATGACAAATCTTCAGGATGCTTTCTTCTTTGAACCATTTTCTATGGCGCCCAAGATTTGTCCTGATCACGTTTAATTCGAAATATGAAAAATACACATTTCTAATAAAGTCTGTAATATTCCGTTGGTGTTTTTAATCACAAATTCGCTACAAATATTACAAAAAGTGTCAACAACTTCTTTCAACCACGACTAATCACGACTGAACACTAACTGCCAAAGTAGTATAGCGACAATGCAAACACATGCACTTTAATGTTGTTTTGTCAGGAATCAGCACACTTAAAACGACGAGATTTAGGTAAACATATCCAAAAAGTTTTTTTCGGTCGTTGGCCTGTGTTATTCACTGAAACCGAGCTATAGACGAAAATGGGACAAGTACCATATAAATTAGCACTTTAAATAATGTCATGTACATTTTTTAAATTAGTAGTTTTGTATAATTTGCGCTTGAAATTTAGGATTGTTTTGTCAAAAACTGCTCCAACTTTTGCCAACTTTTTTCCTTAAGTGTTCTTCACATATGTAATAAGGCACGGTAAGAAATACGGTGCTAGTGTCATGTCTGGAGGGAGACAACCTTGGAGTCCACCTGGAGGGAGACAATATGGTTTCTTTTTAAGATTAAGTCAAATATAGGCAATGTCAGCAAACTAGAAAACCATAAAAATGTACTAGCCATAAACTTACTGGACAATAGTTTAGAAGTCAAAAGACTTAAAAAGTTCAAACCATTGGACTTGCCAAATAGATTTTAAAATGACAATAGTGATAATACTGTAATGTGTAATATGTAAGTGATACTGTAATGTGTAATATGATAAAGGAAGATCACCAGTAGTGACCTTTCCATGCAAGTTGTATTATCTAACATCATATTTACTTATTGTTCTTGTTTTGAACAGATTTAAATTATATATATATATATATATATATATATATATATATATATATATATATATATATATATAGGCAATGGAGTAAAATCACGTCAAATCGTCCAGTCATAAAACGTTCATTTTTAGCGTCTGGAAACTTTTTATGAGTTGTAAGGTTGAAAGTAGGTGACGTATATTTTACTTTCTTGTATACGTACGTATATGCGGACCGTGTACGTACGTATGTGTATATACGTAGTATAAAGAAAGTTATGTAAAGCTGCGCGAAATAACGGTGGATTTTCGGCACACAAAAATTAATTGCCGACCCTGATAACGAAAAAGTAAATAAATCCAATTGCTAAATTACGCTACTACCCCGCTACTCAAAGAACTGGAAAACAAGGGTCTGAAGTGGTAAGGACATGTTAGAATGGCAGAGGATAGAAAACCGAAACAAATGATCGAAGCCAGGCCAGAGGAAAGAGACCACCTGGAAGGCCAAGAGGAACATCGGACGCCTATATACAGGATATATGTCAAGGAGCGGGCTACACTAGGAGAGGTGAAGCGCAAGGCACAAGACAAAAGGAGTATGTCAAATAGCTAACCCGACGCTGAGAGGCATCAGGAATGAAGAAGAAAAAGAAGAAGAAGAAGAAGAAGAAGAAGAAGAAGAGAAGAAGAAGCTAAATTAAGAAAAGAAATCCTCCAACGCGTGGTGTAACCAGAATCCTGTTTTGTGGGTCTTTGATGTCGAAAAACCAATTCAAAGCAAAACGTCCGTCTGTCTGTCGTATGTGAACAAGCCTAGCACCTAAACTGTGTGTAGTATTTTTTCAAATTAAAAAAACAAAAAAACTGTTATGTTTGAGAGCTGAAGCTCATGAGTTTGAAAACATTCATTAATTTTTGGGGACTTTTATGAAGCTCTAGGAACATTTTCAAAATTTTCTCAAAAACGGCTCCAATTTTTTTCTTTAAAGCTCTTGTAAGAATAGAGTTAAATACACTTATAAATGGGGCAATAGTCCGATTTTCAGTATTAACTCTGATTTTTTGGAAATTGTAAAAGTATCCATTTTTCGGCAACTTCTAACAACAATATTCAAGATATGGACTTTTTCTTCAAATGAAATTTGTTTTCCATAAATAATTCGTTAATTAAAGTCATTTAATTTTTTTGAAAATTTTAGTAGTTTTCGTGCAATAGAACGTACAATATTTGCAATTTTAAAAAAATTACAAAAGCAAGATTTTCTCGAAAACTGCTCCAAAGTTTTTTTATTTTTCGTATGGTTAGTGCTAAGCAAACCATATCGATGACATAAACACCATATTGCTATATTCTTTTGTTTTTCCAACAATTAAAAAAAGTATTTTTACATGTCTCTCACGTCGGTAATACTAACTGTAGAGGCGATTTCTTCACGGTATTATATTTATGAGTGCATGTGTTTTAAATAAAGTTAAATCAAGTTTCTCAAAAACACAACAGTTTTCTGTAAATATGACCTCAAAATTACGCATTTTCAGAAACGCTCAAACGCCATTTTCTCAAAAATGGCTCCAAATTTTTCTTCAAACTTTTCCAGCGGATAGTGGTAATGGCACTGTTTAATATGACGTAAAGTTCATTTTGGGTGTTTTTTTTTCTTTTCAAAAATTACACAAATGTATTTTTTTGTCAATACCTCTCACGCCGTTAATATGTTTATTTCAATGGATTTGTTAACATTATTGAATTTGTGAGTAAAACTTCTTGAAATTACTTCAAATGAAGTTTTTCGAAAACTCAATAGATTCCTTGAAAAAGAGTTTTAAATTTCGGATATACGGTAACGACTAACGCCATTTTCTTAAAAACGGCTTCAAATTTTTCAATGAAATTCTATTCAGGACGCGTTTCAACTCCTCTTTTATATTCTTGAAATAATATACCATTAAGAAGAAGGTGGTACCATTAAGAAGAAGAATACAGTAAAATACATTTATGAAGATGGCATAGTCCATTTTTACCGTTAACTCTGAATTTTCGAAAATTGCAAACGTTTGAATTTTTCGCCTTTCTAGAACTACAAAATTGAAGACAGAGCTTTTCCTTCAAATGAAATTTGCTGTTCATAAATAGTTTTTTCATTGAGGTCATGTAGATTATTTTGAAACTTTTACGTGCAATAGTGTGTGCAATATTTGCAATTTTAAAAATAACAACAAAAAGATTTTCCCAGAAACGGCTCCTAAGTTTTCTTTAAATTTTGGTAGGGTAGTGCCAAATTAACCATACACGATGACATTAACGCCACATTGATCTATTCTTTTGTTTTTTCAAAATTACAAAAATGTAATTTTTGACTTATCTCTCACGTCGGTAATCTATACGTTAGAGGCGATTTCTTCAATTATTATATTTATCAGTACATGTACTTTAAATAATGTCATATAAAGTTTTGAAACCACTTTTTTATGAAAATGAACTCAAAATTTCGCATTTACAGAAATGTCCAAACACCATTTTCTAAAAATTGCTCCTAATTTTTCATAAAACGTTTCCAATGGATAGTGCTAAATGCACTCTTTATTCTGCCGTAAAATTCATTTTGGTGTATCCTTTTTTTCAAAAATTAAACAAATATTTTTTGAATATCTCTCACACCGTTAATATGCACATTTTTATCAATTTTTATACGTTATTGCATTTGTAAGTTGACGTGCTTCAAATGACTGCAAATAAAGTTTTTGAAAACTCAATAGATTCCTGCAAAAGAGCTTCAAATTTCGCCTTTACAGTAACGCTTGATGCCTTTTTCTTAAAAACGCTCAAGTTTTTCATTGAAAATTGCTATTTAGGACGAGGTTTTACTCTTCTTTAATATTCTTGAAGTAATATTTCGGTTGTTCTATTCGGGGATAAAGGTAGAGAAAACGTGAAAAAGTGTGCTTTGGACAGCGATAGATGGCAGCTGGCAAAATGATGGGGCGCGACCGTAAAGGCAGTGCACACCAAGGAAATTAGAAAACATGTACTACCAGAAAGGCTGTGCCATTCTGTAGCACCACTAGTTTTACCTTATTCTCCAATCCCACTGCTTTCATAAATATGACCAATTATTTTTGGAAGAGTCCTGGCGCGCTCTAATGTTTAAACAATTTCATGTATCTATTTAAAAAAATAGTTTTGACAGTATCACATAGTCGTTTGACGAGCTGTCGGTTCGCAATATAATGGCAACACCGAGTTTGAAATTTCTTAGCATTCTTCTCTTTGTTGGAACGATAAGAAGGCTTTATTTATTTAACCTTGTCGTTTCAATATCAGTGCGTTCAATAACATTCAGCAATGGTACATATTACAGTCGGGAAGAATGCTATATACAGTTTCACACACCGTACACACTAAGGCGATGTTCAAGTATTTAATTTGGGATGGTACACAGTGAAACCCCTCTTCACGACCACCTCCTCCTTAACCACTTTCTTCCGGGAATCAATGTTTTCCTTAAGGCCAATGCTTTAAAATCCCTTTTCCCGACCATCAATTCGTCTTCGAACCACACTTTTCCCCGTGAAGACGACCGCTTTCGTTGCAAGAAATGTTTTGCAATGCCTTGTGCAATGTTGTGATGCACCTTGGGCCTTGGGGCAACGCCGATGTTTCCCGCGACAGGCACCCCCCTTCCTTTCTAGACCTTTTGGTGCAATTTTCAAGGGCTTTGGGAGGCAGGCTAGACCATCTCTTCTTTTGATTGATTGTTTTTTTTCGTGTTTCCGGCGCGTCAACTACTTCGATCATTAGCCCTTGGGAGTATTTTTTCTCGGAGATGGGTATCTTCCCCGCTGGATGGCAAATCCGGCCCCGACTTACCGTCGGTAGTGGTTTCCAACCGGATCTCAACCAGGGGGGCATCGCCTCCCCGGGGACAAGCTCTGCTCCCCCCCCGGTCCCCCCAATATGTGATAGTGTAGTGCAGAGTGGGGTGTGTGAAAGGGGAGGAATGGGAAGGAAGAGGAAAAGATCGGGCGGTCCGTCCCCCGTTGTTGGGGGTACTGCTTCGGCTTCCTTGGTTGACGGAGAAACCAGGGAAAACTACCGATCAGAGCAGTCGGGTGAATTCTCCCCCAGAAGCGACTGAATTCTACCGCTGAAAAGCTTGTCAGAAATCCTCCCCCCGTCAGGACTCGAACCTAGACCTAGTCAGAGGTTCAGTGACATCAGTTGATGCACTGAGCACCCCCTTTTAAAACCTCTCTCGGTCCCATCTTCTTCAGTTTGCAATACCATCCCCCCAGGATGCCTGCGCCTTCGCCGACCCTTGGAAGCAGGAATGAGAAGTTTCACATTGTCCCGCGGGAACCGATCGCCGACCATTCGCGAAACCTTCCGGCCGCTTTAATCACGAGAAATTTCCCCCTTTTGGGGGCAATTTTGGTCATTACAGTGATATGAGGCAATGCAAACTCATGTTGTTGGTAATACTAAAAATACAAAAATTATATATCCCCGCAGTTTGTTTAAAAAGAAATTGCGAAACGAATACTCAAAAACCCATCAAATAGATGCTTGAAATCTACTTGGTTTTGTGAGGTGTAATTTTTTTGACGTAAAAAATATATTTATTTTTTTTTTCATTTTTTACTTGTATTTTCATGTGTTTATGGAGAACTATAATGAAATAATGGTTTTAAAATTTTATAGACTGGATGAAAACAAAAAAATTATTATTTTATTAAAATATTATTTTATCAGTTGTTTTTCCATCTATTTTTATATTTTCAAACTAGATTGATTCTTAATCTATATTGCACTAAAAAGTACAAATTCAAAATAGAAGAAGTGTTTGTTGAAAAAAAATCGCTATAAACGGGAAGAAACTATTTCTAAAACGGAGACGAACGCTGCTATAAATAATCCCCAGAAAAAGTTCACTCTTCAAAAGCACCCAAACACTGTTGACCGGAAAAACGACCAGAGATAGAATCAGAAATTTAAATAAATTAAAAATTCATATTGGCGCTCTCAGGGAGTAAAGAAAAATATCAGAGATTTAATAAGAGCAACGAAGTTCAATGTAGAAATTTTTTTTCTTGCGTAGGCCATTTCCCAAATTCCACAAAAAAATGATAGAAATATCAACAATCAAAAATCTCCTGACCCCCAAAGCGTTTCTGAAAAATGTCACTTTTAGATTCAAGTGTTACAATCGAGAATCATCCAAAGTGTCTCAGGCGATCTTTCCCCGTACTTGATGTTTGTTCTCATTGAACGTAAACATAAATTGTTTGTGCTATTTGTAGTGTTTTTTTTTTAACTTTTTTTGAATTTTGAGAATAACTGAATTGTTAGGTAAGCAAGATAATTAGTATGGGGGGTTCTAGACAAGTTAAATAAACCCGATCATCTTTAAAAAAATCCCCAAGATTATCGTTAAGAGCAATTTTTTGTGAAAGCGGTACCAGACTTAAGGTTTGTTGGAAAGAAATATTTAAAATATATTTAGCCAGCTTTTCAAAGAAGAGCCTTGCGTATTGGGAAGGGATACGATCAAAACGATCATTACATAATTTGTGAACAATTTGTATCAGTGAACATGAAGAACATTGCTGCTGTTACTAATGAAGAGGTAAATACTTGAATTCAAATTCTAAGTCGAAACACGTCATACGCAGTTTTAACGTTTTTTTTTACGTAAAAAAAATAAATAAATAAATTCTGTGTTGTAAAGCGGATTTCCCCATTTGCTCAGACTGCTCGGGAATGATCGGGGAGCGAGTGGTGAAATCAAGAAGATACGATCAGTGACTGGGAAAACGCGATTTTCGATATCCCAAAGGATATTAGCCTTTTGACATGTACAACATGGATGAAACGGGGGTTCCATTTTAAAAAGGGAAAACGCTTGCAGGAAAGGAGACAAATGCAAAGACAAAAAATTTCGTTACGGGCCCAAAACGTGCGGGGAAAAACTACCATTTTATTCACACATCTGTGCATCCCCATGCTTTAAACATGACGACACTACGTTGAGAAAATATTTTTGGAGGGAAAAAAAAGCATGGCCGGCCCCGGGGGCCGAGATCGCCAAGGCAGATGTGTGATCTCGGACCGAAGGGTCGGGGCGGAGTCCCGCCCGGGGATTTGTATTTGGTTCGTCCTTTCACCCCTTTTCATCAATCACCATCGTTTCATCCACATAGTTATCATACCGTTAAAAATATGGTCCTAATGACCTTAGATGTTGGGGCCTTAAAAAAACCAATTAAAAAAAAAAAAAAAAACATGGATGACGGGGAAATTTTTTTTTAATTGCAAAACTGAACAGGAACAACATGCAAACGAAGATTTTACTGTTCGTCGATAATGCTCAGGCCATTAAAAAAAACCCTATAAAAAGAAATTATTTCCACCAAAACGACATTTGCTTGATTTTTTCGATCGGGGGAATTCTATTTCAAAAACTTGTACGGAAAAAAATATCGAGATCATTGGTTGCCGAATGGATGATGCCTCAAATTCGTGAATTAGCCAAACTTCCGCAGTTTCGGATGCGGGGCGGGTTAAAAAGTGTTTGGAACGAAAGGGAATGGGGAACAATCAGAAATTGTTTTATAAACTGAGTTTTTTGGGGATTTGTCTGAAGAAACGGTGCCGACAGCAGTGAAAAGTAGCGTTTTAATGTTTGATGATGTAGATAGGGGTCGCTGGCCAATAAAAAAACTTGAGAGGAAACTGGTTTGGAAGTTGGGCCCCGGCGCCCATGAAGAAACTGAAGGAGAAAGTGAAATTTTTATTTGAATCACTATTATTACCGATACACTCTCCAGTATTAGAAAAGTTACTGGGAAATAAATTAAAAAATGAGAAGTTAATAAATTTGTTTGGTGAGTTGAAAAGGACAAAAAATTTTATTATGGCTGAAGGGGAGGAAATTAAACAATTATACCCGTTTTTATATTCAAGACAAATAAAGCATTTTTAAAGAGTTATGTAAAATATTTTTTTATGGTTATTTATAATGTTATATTTATATTTAATTGCGTACAATTTAAAGTTTTTTTTAAAAAACTCATAACGTAGTATATGTATGCAATGTATTTACATACAGGCAGAATGTGACTTATAAAAGTACGACACTAGTTCCATTTGTCCCACCACGTGGCACTAAAATACAAAATTTACTAGACTGATAACGTCTAAAAAAATTTCCGTTTTTCGATCTGAAAACGACATTGACCCTTTTAAAATAAATTTCACGCAGATGCCGTTTTTAAAAAAAGATTTCAAAAATTTTTTTGAAAACGTTTTCATATTTCCCGGGGAAGAAATTAAAAATGGGGGCTTATAGCGCGATGGCGACGTGCTCCGAATAACGCCGTGTCAACTGCAACGGATGAATGGGGCCCGGGAAAAGTGAATTTGGGGAAGAAAACCGACGCCCCCCTTTTTCCCCCACCCGACCGCCTCGACGCGGACGAACGCCCAACCGGCCCCTCGGCACAGGAAATTTTTGACAGGAAAGGGGGGCCAGTCCTTCAGCCAATTTTTTTCCACGTTCAAACTAGTGATGCTGAACACAGCCAAACGGTCTCGTATCATTTAATAGTCGTATAAAACAAATTTTCTTGTTCACATTTTCCGTTTTCCCCTTGAATACCATCAAACAATTATTTGAGGGGTCTCAAAATATGTTTCCGTTTTGGGAAACTGATTTCAAAAAAAAAAAGGGAATTTTGGTGATATCACCAATATTCTATGCCATAACATCTTTTTTTACATACATTTTACTTCTAAGATCTTCCGTTATCATTCCTCTCAAAAAGTATGACCCGAGATTACGCGGCTTTTTTATCTTGGACTCGATTTTGATCTCAAACGGGTTTGTTTTTTGAAAATTTCACCTGATGAATCTTTTTCCCCCAAGTAAAATCTGGAAGCTAAATTTTAAAATTGTTTTCTTTGTTGTTAATTTTAAAACTATTTTGAAAAATTTTGTAATCGGATACCGGAAAATCTTATTGGGGGGCCCCGGGTAAAGAAAAAGGGGATAAACCCTCGCTAAATATTACATTACTTTTCAACTCGTGGTCAGCGAAAATATACAATACATGTGCCCTTTGATCCCAAAAAATCGATTGACCCCAAAAAACATGTCTGCCCTTTAAATGGTAAACCCTCGCCCAAACCGCTCTGCCAATTTTCCAAAATATTGATTTTTTGAATCTACCAAAGAGAACTCGATCCGGGAGTTTAAAACGGATATTTTAATTTTTGGGGGCCCTTTTAAATTGCCTCAAAATCCAAATCTTCTAAAACCGTCATCAAATTATTTGATTAAATTTTTTCCTCGTTTTACTTTGGATTGCAAGAGAAATGTGATTTATGGGTTTGTTGAATCATTATTTTAAAAAATTGCAACGTGCAATTTTGGGGTCTTTTCAACTATAATATTGATGATATATTTTTTCCTTACTGAAATTTTTTCGATAGATCTGAAAATAAGATCAAGTTTAATTTTGAAACATTTATATTTTTCCCAAATTTTGGGGAAGTATAGGAATTAAAAAAATTGAAACTTTTTTAAAAAAGAGCTCCAATTTTTTTTTTAAAGACGATAAAATATGATGGTGGTCTCATTTTTGCCCACCCCCCCCGTATTTTTGAAATTGAAAGGTCATGTAAGTTTTTTGCAAAACCCGGGAGTTTTAGATAATTTAAGAATGAAATTGATGTATATATTAAAAAACTCAAAAATCACAACAATTTTTTTTCCCTGGGTGAAGGACGTTAAAAAAAATTAAATTTTTGTTGAACTCTATCAATTTTCGAAAAAATTTCAAATTTAGAAATAATGCCAGAAAGGTGTGATGATCATCGCTAGCTTTTTTTTGAAATTGTATTTAGATACTTAAAGTGTAATTTCTAAATTACTTAATGAAATTTGATGTTACATATTAGGGAAAAACTGATTTTGCATATTCTTTTTTTAGGGTTTTCCTTATATATTTATGTCCATATTTTGAATTTCATTTCAAATTTTTTTGGACTTTCTCGGGCATATGTATTAGTACTACGCTAAATGGGAAGAGATTAGTACACTGCTGATCGCACATCTAGTTTATAGAGAGGGGTTGGAAAATTTAAATACTTGTCTTTTTAAATATATATTTTTTTATTTAAAACTCTATTTTTGATTTTTAGCATATCTTTTTTGTATATTTAAATACATAAAAAAGATGTTTTTTTAAAAAAAATACTTTTAAATACTGTAAATACAAATGAAAGAGAAGATAAAAGGATAGTTTTTTCTTTTTCTGCTAGTGAACAGCGACCGAAAAGGATTGAATAGAAAAAAGGTATTTTTCAACCTTTCAAATACCTTTATTTTATATACTTAAAAAACCTTTTGACGTCTTTTCGGTATGGACGTCAATAAACGTTATACCGGTATTTTCAATGAAAACAATAGCTTCCCCTTCATACATCTTGACAAAATAAGTTACTTTAGTTAATAATTCTCCAAAATTTTTTTTAATCAAATATACTTTATAATTGTTAAATTGTTTAATTTATAATTTTGTTTATATATAATTAAAAAACAAAACACACACTTTCTCTAATAATTAAGGAAACGCGAATGATTCCACTAATTTTATAGAGAAATATAATTCCCTTGTCATTGCACAAGTTCTGCCCACGAAAACACCACCCCCTCTTCCTAGCGGGGATATGAATTTCCTAGGTAACACGCAGCCCGCCGAAGAACGCGGCGAGATGTGCAGAGGTCAGAAAAGTCAACCATGGCACATGTGCCGAGGGGGGACCCGCCCAGCCAGAAGGGTGAATGTCCATAAAGCTAGACAATATGCAGAAACAAAAAAATTAGCTTAATTTTAGGCTAATTATAGGCTAATTAAATGCATATTCCCAAATTTTAGGGTCTTTGAGTTTTCTGAAAAATTTTGTTTTCCAGCTTTAGAATAAAGCCAGCAAACACAAAATCAAATATTGTTAGAACAAACTTACTTATACACAAAATTTTAGGCTAATTTTTGGCTCACAAAAATATAAATATTTTTAATAAATATTAAATTTACTAATGCAAAAAAATAAAAAATTTGAATATCATTTAATTGGCGAAAAACCCTTCAACGTAAACTTTTTTACATGAAACAACATTAAAAAAGTTAGAAAAAACTATAATCCCCCAAATTTTAGGCTCACGATATTAATAATATTATTAATTATTAGTATATTAAAAGTAAAAATATAAAAATTCAACACCATTCAACCCCGTACTTTTAAACAAACCCGGAACAGAATATAAGAAATTCTTTCAACATACTATTCATCCCCATAACATACTATTTGTCGATATACGGATCTTTGGGAAAAGGTGCTCGTAAATTTTTTAGGAAAAATGTTGCTGCAAAATTCAAAAAACCCTTTCCTTAAGTACGTATTTTTCCCAGGGTTCAGAGCTTCAAAATTTTTTAATCAGACGGGAAAAATTAATTTGTCTTTTAAATATATATTATTATTTTGGTTTGTTGATATTCCCCTTTAAAATTAAAAGCTCGTGAACGAGCAATTACCCCTTTAATCATCGATTTTATTATTCCATTTAAAAATATTTTTGGGTTTTTTTGGCCCCTTTTTTTAAAAAAAATTTTTTTTAAATATTATGAATTTAATGTGTGTTGTTGCCTTAAATTTCTGTTTTTAATTTTTTTAAAAAAATGGTTATAATAAAAAACCAAATTGTTTTATTATTTTAAAGGGCCCTTTTCCCCGCGTCTGGGGGGGAAAGGCCGTCTCCTACCAGCGTAAAGTTTTGGATAAAAAATGATTGTCATTTCGTCTTGTCATTCTTTGTTGGATTTTTTCCCCGGGCCTCTAATAATTTTTAAAAAGGGGTTTTAGAAAAAATTATTTGGGCCATTTTTTTTTGAAAGCACGATGGGGGGTTATTTAAAAAAGTTTTCCCATGAAGGGGGAAATTTGTTTTGTAAACTTCAAAAAACTTTGATTTTTTGGGGAAAAAAAAATGGTAAGACTTTCCCGGTCAACTTAAAAAATCAAAACAATTAAAAAAAAAAAAGGTTCTCTTATAAAGAAAAAAATTTTCCTTATGTTTGGGTTGGGTTTTTGGAATTGCATAGGGAACGGATTCATTTTAAACTCGTAAAAGATTAAATTTCCCTTTGCCTTGGGGGATAGAACCAGAGATATGATAAACTTTTGATATAAATCTTTTCCCACATTAAAAGTTTTGCATGTTCATCCCTTTTTGTGATGGATTTTTTTGTTTTAAATTTTTCCGTAGCTTTCCCTTTTTTGGAAAGGAGGGTTTTCCCCATCTTTTCCCTTTTTTTTCTTTTAATCGTACTACTTCGGGCCCGTTCCCTTTTTGGATGCTTTCTTTTCTTCTTCGTACTTGTTTATTTTTAAGTAAGATACTTTGTATTTTGTGAAAAGTAATTTTGAAAGGATAGGATCGGGGATGGGATTTTCAAAAAAAAGAATTGTGTTTTTGTTACTCTTTTTTAAAACAACAGATATGTTTATAAAGCATGGATAAGATTGTTAAAAATAGGAAAATAATCTGTGAAAAAAAAAGGTAGCCACATACCCCTGGTTTTAAAGAATTAAAATCCCAAAGGGAAACTTGTCATTGAAAGCTGGTTTGAGGGACGCAAAAGGGTATAAATATCAGTTCACTGTCATCTACATTAGATTGTCTCTTAAATCAGTTTAATCCTCAAAAGGAAAGGAATTTTGTAAAGGGGCAACTTTTTTGGGGGATTATTTGTTTTATTTCAGTTTGAGAATATTCCGTCAGGTAATGATTGACGTTGTGGGGACGATCCAAATGGAAAATGTCTTTTTTATGTACGTTTGTAAATTTGTTCAATAAAGGGAGTTATATTTTTTTTTAAAAAAATTTTTGAAAATATATTGCATTGGTTTTTAAAAATTACCCTTCATTTCCCCTAGATCTGTGAAATTTTTTTGTCCAAAAAATTAAAACAAAAAAACTTAAAAAAAAAAAATTTTTAAAACTCTGATTCTTTAATACAAAATTACAAATTATTATCAAACTTTTATTTAAAAAATGTTGATTAACCCTTTTTTTCCTTAAAACCGCAGGTGTTTGGGGGTTTTCCCTATCCTAAGACCTGGTCTAAAGCCGAATTGCCCAAACATTTAATTTAAAAACGGATATAAAAAAAAATAGAATAAATGCATAATTTCCTTATAAACATTATTCTGAGTACTCCAATTGGGGCTCTGTTAAAAAAATCAGAAAATCCCGGAAGGGGACAGACTATGGGGGTAGAAGAAAAAGTTTTAAAATTTTCCTTTGATGTCGACAGGTGCTGTATTTTTCCCTTTTCCCTTTCCCCAAAGGTAAATCTATCCCCCCCAAAATTTTTTTTTTTTTTTTAAATTTTGAGCGGTCGGGTCCTTGAGGGGTTGTGTTGTAATGTAGCAACATTTTCGCTAACTTCACGAGCACTAAAAATTTGGGGGTTTTATCAACAAATAGTTTAATACTACGAAATTATTTTAAAGACAAAAAAGTTTTTGCCTTCCGGGGGCATAATTATTAAACTCTCGGGGGCCGATAATGTAAACCCATGGTGGGGTTTAAAAGTATTTAAAATTTTTTCCTTAAAAACACAGTACTTATTTCCAAAAAACCATATCAAAATTACAATATAATAATAAACATATACTTTTAAAATTTATAACTGTGGGTTTTGCCGTTTTAATTTAAAAAATTTTTGGCTCGAAAACCTGATGATGTCCGAATTAAATGGTTTTGTTGTATTTTTAACATTTTCCCCCAAATTCACGAGCACTTAATTCAAGGGAAAAAATAATTAAATACTACATAAAAATCTTTATTATGTTAAAAAAAAGCTGTGTTCTGCTATCTAATTTTTAAAATTTTGAAGCTCCAAATCCGAAGGGTTCCCTACTTGATCGGTTTTTTTTGTTTTATAAACAACATTTTTTGCCAAAAAGGGTAAGGGACTTAATTCAAGGGGGAAAAATCAACAAATACCATAACATTTCGTATAATATGTGAAAAGACGTGTGTTCTGGTCGAGTTTAAAAAAAATGATGCCTGAATGGGGAGATGTCCGTATTTGAGCGGGTTTGGTTTTATTGTGGGAATTTTTCCAAAAGGGTTTTAAACATTTTAAATTTAAAAGGGGTTTTTAACAAATCTTTACAACCAAAACGATAATTTTGTTAAAGACAACTGTTCTGCCGGGGCTAGTTTAAAAATTTGAAGTTTTGAATGCCCTCCTGAAAGGGTTTTGTTTTGTTGTAGCATCATTTCTCCCCCAAAGTTAAAAACTTTAAATTTAAAACTAATAAAAATACTGAAAAACAATTTCGTTTAATTTTGTTGAAAGACAGCTGTGTTCGGGTGTATAGTTTAAAAAATTTTGAAGCCTGAATGCCGGAAGATGTCCGTTTTTAGTGCTTTTTTGTATTTTAGCAACATTCCCCGAAAGGGTTTGAGCACCTAATTCAAGGGGTATAAATTAAAGGTACCATAACAATCAGGGAATTTTTAAAAAAAAACAGCTGTGTTCTGCTCCCCTAGTTTAAAAATTTGGAAAACCCGAATGCCTTAAGAAAGTACGTACCAGAAGGTTTTTTTAATTGAGCAACATTTTTTGCAAAATTCCCCGGATAATTTACTTCAACGATCCGTATAAAAACCAAAAAAGTATTTTTGGATGAATAGTATGTTGGGAAAAAAAATGTTTATATTCTGTTCGTTTTTTTTAAAAATACGGAAATTGAATAGGTTCAATTTGGGATATTTAAATTTCTAAAATATCTTTTAAAAATTTAAAAATATTATTAATATCGGGGAAAAATATAATTTGGGGTTTTATATAGTTTGGGTTTTAACTGTAATTTTAATTTGTTTTATGTAAAAAAATTTTCAGTTGAATGGTCTTTCGCCCAAATTTAAAAGATATTGCAAAATTATTATTATTTTGCATTAGTAAATAATTTATTTATTAATAATATTAATATTTTTGGTGAAACCTAAAAAATTTTTATAATTTTTGTAATAAGTTTTTTCTAACTTTAAATTTTTATTTTTTGTCTGCTGGTTTTATTTCCCCAAAACTGGCAGAACATTAATTTTTTAAAAAAAACTACAAGAACCTAAAATTTGGGAATATAGCATTTAATTAGCCATAATTGCCAAAATTATGAGCTATTTTTTTGTGTTCTGCTATAATTGTCTGTACATGGGCATGATTTGGGGGTGCCCCGGGGCCACTGGGTTTTGGGTACAAAGGAGCCGAAATGAGGGGAAAAAAATTCAAAAAATTTACATGTCCACTTTTTTTTCAGAAAACGCAAAAAAAATTTTTTGTCATCAAATTTTGCAGATGTTTTTTTGTACTTAATTGGTTTGAAAATATAAAATAGCTAAATATTTATTATTATAAAATTTAAATATTCTAGAATTACATTTGAAAACAACATTTTGTAAACTGGAAAAAAGGAAGCCTGAACATCCACGGAGAAGTGAAGGGGGGGGCGGTTAAATACTTATGAATTACAATAACAAATTCTGGATCTGTACAGAAAACTAAAGAGAGGAATAATTTTAAAAAAAGAGCGGAAAAAAAATTAACAAATTCATAAAATATGCAGGCATATAAATGATTGTTTTTCAAAATTTTAGGCCCCGGAACGCGCTAAAATGATTTATTAATTTAAAATAATTTTAATTTAAAATATAAGTAATTGGGGAAATGAATCAAGGTACAGGAACCCTTTCCCTTAGAAATCAACCTTAAGCCCAAAAACCCAAAAAATCGAAAAATATTTAAAATCCTTTGTGTGGGTAAAGCTGAACATTAGAGGCCCAAAAAGGGAAGATTTTGAAGTAGGGGAAGGAAGAAAAATTTTAAACTAATGGGGGGGCAAAAGAAAAACCCCAAATTTTAAAAAGAAAAAGTTTTCAAAAACCAAAAAAAAATGGAAAAAAAAAAAATTTTTTGGGACATACTTAGTAGAACAAAACCCTAAAAAAGGATTTTATGCTTGGAAGTAGAATGGCGGAAAAAAGGGGGTTTAAGTGGCATAATTGTATGCTAAAAAATATCACAAAAAAAGGGAAAAAAAGGCAGTTCGAGCCCAGGAGAAAAAATTCTGCATCCTAGCTTGTATATCCAGATAGGTCTAAAAAGGGGAGGGCCGGGATCTTGTTCTTACTTTTTCCCGGGGTTGAGCCCCCGGGAAGTTGGGCCCTAGAAAAAAGGAGAGATGCCGCCGCTGCTTGCCCAAAGACGGGAGCACAAAGACATCATAGACTGAACGTGTGGATACCCAGTCTTTCATGCATACATTCCCATTATTAGGAAAAACTCGCTGAATTATCGGCGCGTCCTCCCAGTTTGGGATAGCAAGAAAAGCGAAGGAATGATCCAAGTAATACGAATGCAAATATCAAGTTAAAATTAAAACATCTTAAAAAAACCGGGTTTTGAAACTCAAAGTTCTGCGGATGATTTTGTTTTGACAGTGGCCTGATTTTTAAATTTTTTAAATTACGATTTAGAAAAAACGGCAAAAAAAAGAAAAAGAATAACGGGAAACTAAACCGAAAATTCCCGGGGGTCTTATGTATGAGCCCAAACTTCCTCAATGGTCGGGAAGGGTGGGCGAAAATTTTCCCCGGTGCCATTGCCCCTCTGCGTACGGTAGACATACGTGGGAAATCCCAGAAAATGGGGTCATTTTGGCTGAAGATAGTCTACTGGATGGGGATGTTAAACCGTTGCTTTATTCAACACATGTATTGGGTGGAATAATGCAATATTTTTTATTTTGATTTTTTTATAAAATTGTGATTATTTTCTTTCATTCACAAAACTCATCAAAATTTAAAAAACACGGGTTTTATAAATGTTTCATTTTTTTAGAAATATGTTGTGTGTCTATAAAAATCAATGTTTTGAAAATATCAACATCAATGTTGCATCCCATTTTCGACCGGGTAAGGATCGCCGTTTTAAAACATTTGCATTCTGATTTAATATGAGGGTTTTTCAGTCGGTTACGTTTTAGTATATATAAACTTTTAAATTGAATTAATCCGTTAAATTTACTGATAAGCGGGACGTGTTTAGAAAAAAAGGTATCTTAATGTAGAAATGTAAAATTTCCAAAAAAATGTATAAAAAAAAATTTTTCCCTCATAGACGGATATTCCTCTTCAGGGGGTGTTCTGTCAAGGGGTTGTTTTATTTTTTCAGAAATTTTTTATTAAAAAAATAATATATTTTCACAATACAAGATTTACACCACATCCTTTTTCTTTATCATTTATATTTGTATCAAAATGACGCGGGGAATTACTTATTCCCAAACTTAAGTTTTTAAAATAAAAAAAATCTTTTATATCAATATAACCTAAGTAAGCTGGGAATTTCCCATTCTTAATTTATATTTTAATGTTTGTTACAAGTTGGGTTCAGGATATCTCCCTGGGCCTATTTTCCACTTTTCAATTTGTCCGAAAGTAGAAAAAGTTTTAAAATTTTACTTGGGAAAACAGATTCATCAGGTGAATCTATGGAGACAAACGCGTTTTTTAGATCAAAAATCGAGTCGCGGGGTAAAAAGCTTTTGGGAATTTTGGCCTACTTTCTTGTAAAGGGAAAGAAATGGGATTTGAAAAAAAATGTTTAAAAAAAGATGTTAGGACATGGGAAAATTTGGGGTATCTACACAATTAGTTCAATTTTTTTTTTTAAATCAGTTTCCCAAAACGGAATCGATATTTTGAGTACCCCCCAAATAATTGTTTATTATTCGAAGGAAAACGGGAAAAATGTGAACAAGATATATAGTTTTATCGACTTTAAGATGATATGAGACCGTTTTGGTGTTTAAGCATCACTAGTTTGACACGTGAAGAAAAAAAAATTGAGACTGAAAGGTGGTGACGCCCGTCTGAAAGTTTTGGTGGCCGCAGGCGGGCCCGGGGGTCGTTCGTCCGCGAGGGGGGTCGGGGGGGCGCAGGGGGGAGGGCGTTAGGTATGTCTTCCGAAAAACACTTTACGCCCCCCTTTTATCCGATTAGCATGATTGACACGGCGTTGGGTTCAGGGCATCGCCATCGCCTATAAACCCCCATTTTTAATTTCTTCCGGAACTATGAAAACTTTTCAAAAAATTTGTTAAATCTTTTTAAAAAATCTGCGTAATTTATTTTAAAAGGGGTTAATGAGTTTCAGATCGAAAAACTGCAATTTGTTCAAATTATGCCTAAATTCCGATGAACTGCGATCTAGATTTTTCCATAAATATTTTGGTGTTTAGCCTTTAAAGAGAAACCATTTTGACCGATTTACAAAAAACAAATTAATAAGGTTCCGAAATAACAAATTAAAAGTAAAAGAAAAGAAAACGGGTTTTCCAGTTTTCCCTTTCAAATAAACAATTCTGTGCTCCATTGAAAAAAATTTTTACCATTTTACTGATGTTGGCAACAAAATTTTTATCTTTAATTAGTCAAAACCTTTTGGAATCCAAAATGAAATTTTTAAAAAAAATTAAATTCATTATCAATTCAGGTTTTGCAAAAATCATGGTTTTATTTTTAAAGAAAGATGTCAGTTTGGGGAATTTTTTAACCCTTTGCTCCCAATGCCTCTTAGATGCACCGCGATAGTCTTTCCCCTGGTAAAGTAAATGAAATACCCAAAGACCTTGAAGCAAAAAAAATTACTGTTATTCAAAATTTGTTTTTACAATCTTTTTTCCGCCAAATTTTAATTCACAAAACAAACATTTTGGGGGCTTTCAATTCTTTTTTAATGTCACTTTTGTTAAAAATTGTTTTTTTTTAATCATATTGATTTTTTTTTTTCATTTACACTTGTTATATGTTATCATATATGTATTTAAAATAATATTTTGTCAAAAATGATTGATCTGAAATATATAATACTTAAATACTTTAATTTTCAACTCAAACTTTATTATACAAATTATAATATAATACAAGTATACATTTTAATATCCTTTAATCAATTTTATTTGTTTGTTCTCTTTTTTTAAATTCATTTATTATAGTGTTATAAGATTTTATTTATTAGTTATTAAAAATATAATTTTATTAAAAAAAAATAAACATTGTGGTTTAAAAAGTTATACATTAAAAGTAATTAAATGTATCTAAACTTACATTTTTTATTGTGTTCCGTCGTGGGTTCAAATGATATGATAAACCTTTCAGATGTTAATTATAAAGATTTTGTATTTTATATATATACTTATAACACTTAACACTGTATTGCACTTGCTCTTCATTCGATTTCTGACTGCAAACTAAATTCATTTTCAATATTTGCCGATTGCTGCCAACAATACGAAGGTCGTTTGATAAGTCCCGGTAAATTTCTATGAAAGAGCGCGCATTGTTGTTAAACATGGCGAAGCTTATTTCATAAGCGGAGCAAATTGTCTACAGCGAACAGCCTGCTTCTTTATAAAGAATGATTAGGGCCCCTTATGGACTACGCCTGCCAAGTTGGGGAATCGCGGCGCATGGCATTACAGAAGCCAAATAGTTCAAAATGCGTGCCCCACGGAAATTCTTTGTGCACCACTTTTCATAAAAAATACAGAAATTCACTCAGTTTTAAAAATCCACTTAGAAGAGCATTTCAAAGAATTGCTAAAAATTTCTTTTCAAAATTAGATCAATCAAATAACCAACTAATTGCAAATTTAGCCCTGTACGAGCCGGACACTTGGCAACGTACAAATGCCCGCGAGATATGCTAGAATAAACGGGCTTAACCAATACTGGGAAGAAAATTGCGTAAACAACGCCACAGCGCCGAACGGGTATTGTCTTTCCTGACCTTGTTTATTTCTATTTTTCAGATCAGCCATAGATGTCCGAAGGATAGGGATGGCTCCACAGCAGGGAAGTGTGTGCATTGCAATAAACGGCCACACGGAACCGTGCTATAGCAATCCTCGTTGTTAAACATGTGCAGTTAGAAGAACGATCTTTGTGGCAGCTGTTTGACTTGGCGACAGACTTCGAAAACTGAACTGATCAAATTATAAGTGAATATTTATTAATCTCGACATTTTACCATTGATGTTAGAAATTACTTTTAAACGTGAACATAAATTAATTCAGACGCAGTCTATATTGGTTCCATCAATATATTTAAGTTAATCAACATATTTGTAGTAAATATTACAATTTTTCGGTTTTGTTATATATTTTATTATCTGTGGGGCCCTTTGATCATGGACCCTGAGGCACGAGCCTGTCTGCCTGTGCCTAAAGATGGCCTTTTTCGTTTTTACAATCTCATTCATAGTATGGCTCCTCTTTGTATAATTTTCATACCAGCATTACATTGACGAACCGATGTGGCTACATTGATGTTCACGTTTTCGAAACAACGCCTTGCTCAGACTTCGCTCCGTGCGTGACTTCGCGTTATTTCGAAGATTGGTTATAAAAATGTTATAAATAGTAATTTTCATCACAAGCTCTCGGGTCAGGTAACTGCGGTAGCATAGGGGACAGCGTGCTCCTTCACCGCAGAAATGCAGTAAATCAACATCCACTTATCAGTCGTTGCGTACATTGAAAGGAATACAATACGCCGGACGTGCCGCGTGGGTCGACCTGTCGCCGGCATCGGATCACGGCGCGTTGTCAGACGTGGGTGGCGCGTCCGAGAAAAGTTTGAGTTTCTTGGAATGAGAGAATTTTCAAAATTTTTCGTATTATTTATTAGTAATGTTACGTTTTTACACTTATTTATAATTATTCGTTAATAATCCAAATATTTTAAAATATCCTTGAAATGTAAAATGAAATGTTCTTAAACAATTTAAATAATTGTGTCTATTAATGATTTGTTGTGTCCATCGGGAAATATTGGAGAGGGAGACCTCATGACCATTGCTTTTGCAACACCCTTAAATTTAACTCACCAACCGCCACTGCTTTTTACACCATTCAAGGAGCGTCCATAGTGTCATCGACGCACAAAACACGTACGATATCGAGTGATGTTTTCTTTCCTCTACGAAATGTTTTCAAAGTTAATACCTTCTAGCGAATGCGCTGTTTATTCGGTTTAATTGATCTTCCAACCTCAATACTAAAGAAAAATGCCTATTAGTTCATGAAACATTCTTTATTATGTCCACAACATCTCTAATATTCGATTACAATGAACAAAACACTACAGTGACACTCGTATCTTTTTGCACAAAAAAAAAAAAAAGATAGGTAAGAAAATTAGTATTTGCGAAATAAAAAATGAATATCACCCCCCTTCAAAACGATAATTCATCTTCAACCATCTTGTGTAAGAATAAGAATATACCAAAAGCGTTTCAAACTTTCCACACTTCCGCTCTTCATTGTTCACTGGAACTTACTGCTTATTCGTCATAAACGGAGAAAGAAGGTGCAATGGTACTGGAAATATGACGGCCGATCGTCTATCTGCAGAAATTGTATTCAGGGTTTGTAGGTAACGAAGCTGGAAAATCACCAATTGCGAAATTACTGTGGCTTCTGGGCGTGGAAAGATAAACGGTAAATTACAGCATTTTCATCTTATTCATCTGCATTCTCAACCTCGACAAAGATTATGTCTTCGACTAGTACTCATCACAGCTGCCCCATCCTTATTGCCGCTGTTTGGTGCACTTGTTTTTCATAAAAGTCTATTATTCTATGTGCTTGTTAGCACCATTTATTATAGCTTGGCACTGCACCGCCTCAAACGAACCGCGGGAAATTCAAATTAACAGTTCAGGGGTTGAATGGAAGAATGACGTAATTCACGGTTTGAGAAAATAAAGACAAACTGTGTTCAAGCTGTATTTCTCACATAAAATAAACTAGTCGTGCTACAACAGCACATACAGCGCTATTAGAAACAGCTAGGTAAAATTGCAATATTGAATTTTCTGCCGTTTTAACACCTCAGCTATTATTTCCAAACGTCCAATTCAACCAAGAAGTGAGCAACGCACGGTTGCCAGCGCGGGCTTGTCAATACTATATGCATTCGCTTAGCTAATAATGTCAATACATTAATTAGAATATTCACTATTCACATCCAAATAATTACGAAAATTCTTGCTGCTCATTCGTGAGTTGTCTGTCGTCGTATTTTTGAAAATTTAGCATACATTTTGCATCGTAAATGCATTTAAAGTCAAGGCTTTTATTCAGGGGTTGGATTGTTTAGTTAATTATATGTAATTAACTAAACTATATATAATTCTAAAATTATTGATAGACAATAATTTTAGAATTAAAATTTAATATTTTATTAATTATAATCATTTTTAAAAATTCTATTGTTATACTACAATTAATGAAAAACACGGATATTTATTAACATCATTATTTTAAGATTTATGGCGTACTCGAAATTAAGAATAGTTTCTCTCGATTCTAGAGAATATATTCTAGAGTCTAAAATATCTAAATAAACATGAGATTAAAAAATCTCTTTACCTTTGAACTGTTTCTCAAGCACCCATTCTTTTTTGTATTTCTGGACGTACTTTTTCTTTTCTGAGTCCTTTGGCATTTTATAACTCAATAACGTGATCACTCAAATAATTGAAATAATGCACAATCAAAATGCGAATGATGTCGGGTAAAATCCTTCCTTAAATATAAATCCTTATTCACAGTATCACAGTGCATATTTTGCTTGTGATTCGTTCAATTCGTTGCTTCTCATAAGTGTGTCGCCCTCTACTGTTCTGTGGCAATATGTGGTACTACATAATCGCAGAAATTTAAATGAGGGAAATTGTTAACTATACTTGCACACTAATATTACTAGTTACTCTTCGCTTAATTCGATTGCTAAATACTCAATTAATATTACTTATTTATAATAAGAACTAATTTTTTAACCATTTAAAAAATCTACCACAAATACCCCTAAAAAAATTTCCCCCAAAATACCCACCAAAGACGAAAAAAAAAAAAAAATTAATTTTAGGGGGGAAACCCCTAAACTGGCAACACTGGTGCTCTTAGGACACGAATAAAAACCGTGACTAAAATATGGATTATCAAATAGGTTTCGAATCATTTCAGATAGGTTTATTGGGTAACACCAAATGAACTAAATAAAACAACTCGCCACCTCATCGACGTTCGACAACAATTATCTTCTCAAATATCGATGCGGCGTTGTTGCGAAATGTCTATTAAGCTTTGCGGCATGCTTGAAAAGAAATATATAAATACATTGAGAATATAAATTGAATAAAAAGTAAAAAAGCGAGAAAGTATAATAGAATTAATATTGCAATTTTAATAGTAAATTATAATTAAAATTAAATTAATTATTTTTAATAACATTCATTCAATTTTTTTTGCGGCCCGTAGTTGGTGTGAAACCTGTACATATTTCATTAATTTCAAGCAGAAGTTACGCAAAAACTACTCGTTTTTTCAAAAATTGTTCTTGACCTTTTTTAAAGAGCAAATTTTGTACAACAGACTGTCTGAGGCGAAAGTTTTTATCGTTAATGTTGTAGTTTTAAAAATATTTTTTTTTGCAACTTTCAAAATATCTGGGAAGTCAACGAAAATGAGATCTCCGCCATTCTCTTAAACGTCTTTTGCACAATCCAACAACAAAATTTGGTGCCATTTTTTTGAAAATTTTGAAAATGTTCGAAGGGCATCATGTAAAGTACCCCCCAGAATGATAATATCGGTTTCAAATTCCAAGGGTCGTGTCATCAGCCATAACGATTGGGGAATATCAATTTTGGAGAATATCGGCTAAACAGTTAATGCGCTAGTGCTGTGCACAGACAGGTCAGACAGACGTTTTGCCGTCAATCGATTTTGCAGTATGAAGGAAGCACAAAACATGGATCTGGCGACTCCACGTTTTAAAGAATTTTTTTCTATATTTAGTAACTGGATTTATACATATTTTTCGTTACCAAACCCGGCAAAAGAGTTTTTGTGTCGAAAATTCCCTGTTTTCTGGCCCCCGAATACAATACTTTCTCTAGTGTTAGTAAGTGCGAGAAAGTAAAATACTTACATAACACATGTAAAATGATACTTGTAACTGATTAAGCTCATAAAATGAACTAAAATGCTCAAATATGTGGAATTACTTTAATTTGAAAATGCTAAATTGCGCCCTTATTCCATTGAAAGCTAATTTTGAAATTGATAAACGTTTCCTTCTATGAAAGTCTGCATGTATTTATTAATTTCAGAAATACAGCTTTAGAGGTTATTTTGGATATGTTTCAAGTTCATTGCCATAACCTCAACCTTGTATAACAATCGCTACCAACGCGATGTTAAATATATCTTAACAAAACATTCGTTACAGTGGCAAATCATTCTAATTTTGTGCTTATGAATTTTCTTCAACTGGTGATGTAGTTTTTACCGCTATTTCGAGGGCTTCTTGAATTCTTGAAATAAGCATCCGAAGATGTGTCCCTATCATCTGGATGCTTAAACTCACTATCATTCGATGAAAAGTCAGATATTCATTTTCTGTATTCTCTGCCATCCTGTCGATGTTCTAAACACCGGGAAACGAAATTATGCAAGCTCATAGAGGTAACGATGTTACGGTAAAAATACTCATATTTTCGAGAAAATGAACATAACAGTATTTGAAGATCAATTTTTGAGAACATTAAGAAAAAAAATATCTTCATAATTGCAGTTGTAGGAAGAAACCGAAAAAAATTGATATTTTTGTAATTTTCGAAAAATAACATCTGCACCACGCTCTTTAGTCCTCAATACTATCCAACAACAAAATTTAATAAAAAATGTGCCCTTTTTTAAATGTCACAGGGGTTTCATGTAAATAACTCCTCAAAATTAAAATATCAATTTCAAAATCAAAAGGCCGCGACATCAACATAATCAATTGAGAAATATCAATTTTGAAGGATATTGGCTGAATAGTTTAGTGTTGGCGGGGTTCACGGCGGACGTTTTGCCGTCAATCGATTTTTCGGTTCAAGGACTCAAAAAATATGGATTCAGGCTACACCATGTAATTTAAGAGTTAATGTACATGCGAAAATTAAGACACGTTTTCATTGAAAACTTTTGAGTATTCGAAAAATTTCATTGGAAGTCATTGGGAAGTACGTCCACTTACAAATGCAATAATGCTTATAAATCGCTGGAATTGTGCGTATTAACGCCCTGATAGATTTTTCAAAAAAATTACATCTGTGTAATTTTTGTAAAAACAAAAGAATAAGCAAAAATTAATTTTTTTGTCATATCTAACAATTCAATAAGTAACATTCGAACGAAAAGTTTGAAGAAAATTTTTGGAGCTGTTTTTGAGAAAATGGCGTTTGAGCGTTTCTAAAAATACAGAATTTTCAACTCGTTTTCACAGAAAACTTGTGAGTTTTCAGGAATCTGCAAAAACCTCATTTGAATTATATGTAATCATAAGTGCAATTATGTGAATAAATCGCCGCTAATGTGAGTATTAACGACGTGAGAGACAAGTCTTAAACATTACATTTTTGTAATTTTTGAAAAAACAAGAAAAAAATAGAGCAATATAGCGTTTGTGTCATCTTGTAGAGTACATTCATCACTATCCCTACCAAGACAAAATTGGGGACGTTTTCAAGAAAATCTTGTTTTTGTTATTTTTTAATATATTCTTTGTGAGATTTCTTTGAAAAAGATATTAGATTCATATTACAACTGAAACTTTTTTTTTAATTGGATTATAGAATTTCATGTAATTGTAAACAAGTTGAGGAAGTTCATTCTAATTTACACGAGTTGTTACGTACTATATAGGAATTATTTGAGGATTATTTCCCCATTCTTTTTTTATGTATTTTTTACATAAGGGTATGTGTGTAGGTTCATTCTTTTTCAGATAGTGTCTTTTTTGTTACTGTGATTCGAATATAATCATTTGTGTTTGTCTTAAGTGCTAGTGTGTGATGTAATCCAATTCAACGATCACTGCCATTCTTTTGAAATTTTTGTAATTCTAAGAATGAACATACTCTCCTTGTTAATTTTTCAAAAGTACCTGACCCCCTACCCTGCATTACAGAGGGTACATTTCAACTGTAATTAAACTAGTGACAGCCATTGTTAATCCGGATGCCACTCATCGATCAAATCTAATCTTCTGCTCGAGTCATTCGTCCAAAACTCGCATCAAAGGGGGGAGTAAGGAAGGCACAATTGAGAGCATTTTATCGAGCGCCGCGCATTGAGAGTGCTGTAATGTTGGAAAATAATTTTGGATGATCTTGACTGTCCGGGTGACGCCGCGTCGAAGGCTGTTTTGCCAACGTTTCGACCATTATTTCGTGGTCTTCCTCAGGACTGGTCTGACCACAGACCAGCCCTGTTGCCAACGTTTCGACCATCATTTCGTGGTCTTCCTCAGGACTGATCCGACCATAGACCAGCCCTGAGGAAGACCACGAAATGATGGTCGAAACGTTGGCAAAACAGCCTTCGACGCGGCGTCACCCGGACAGCCAAGATCATCCACATGACTCCGGCCGCGGAAGCCTACGACTTCAGAAAAATAATTTTGTTCGAGTTTATCTGCAGATGCCGACCATTACTGAACGTATTATGTCGTCAACTATTACGTGATGCGCCAAGTACCTGGAGCGATGCAGGGTTGTCTGCCATAACCTCAGACGCTTCCTTGAGGGACCGAGCGGCCTTCAGCTCTCCTTCCGCAGAGATCACTTTGGCGCGCGCTTCTCTCGTGGCTTCTGCCTCGGCGGCCATTGCGCGCTGCAGATTGCGAGGCAGCACGACGTCTTTTCTGCGAGCAAATCCCCAAATACGAGAGAGAATTCAGACTTGTGGATAAAGTTAACGCTCTCACGATTTTTGAAATTATTTTCCGTCATTACTAAGGAGTTAAATATTTATTTGTCATGTTCATCGATTTTATAAAACTACTCACATTTCCACTCTTCCACTTTAATTCCCCCAAGGTTCTGTTGCCTCATCCAGAGTTGTCTGCAAGAGGTTTGCAATTGATTCTCGATTCGCTAGAATATCGGACAAGATTTGAGTGCCTAGCACATTTCGAAGAAATGTTGCGGCTAAGAAGTTGGTCGCGTTCCTGAAATTATTAATGTACATTTATAAGCAAAACGGAGTTTGTAACATTAATTTACATTTCAGGTTTTGCACGTTATATAGGAGAATCAATGTCATTATATGAATTAGGAAATAACATAACCACAACTATTCAAAGATTTAATACTCGCATTTATTAATACATTTAGTACCCAAAGTCAACCTTCCCATCATTTGTCTGTCCATCTGCCTCTGAACAACACTAGCACTTAAACTATTTATAGGATTTTCCACAAAATGAATATTACTCAGTCGTTCTGGCCCGACTTAATGATATTTTGGAAAACATTCTTTACATTTTGGGAGTACTTTACATGAAGCCCATGAGACACTTAAATTTTCACAAATATGACTCCAAATTTGTTCTTTAATTTTTTTAACAGTAAGCGTAAGAGTAAATAAAAACGTAAGAGTAAATTACGCTATAAACATAGCGTAGGTGCGATTTTCACTGTTAACTCAAAACTTAGTAAAACAGCAAAAGACTGGAATGTTTTGAACCCACTCGAACAACTAGATTATTGAAGACAGAGATTTTTTCAAATGAAATTTGTTCTACACAGTTAGCTCGTTAATTAATATAATGAATATTTTGTTGCAAATATTAGTAATTTTCGCCCAACATTAACTAAAAATAGGGCAATGCTAAAAACAAGCTCCAATTTTTTTCTTTTAACTTTTTGTAAGTGAAGGGGTCATTAGCAAAAGGTGCTGACAAAAACCTAATTTTACAGGAACCACAAAAAAGTTTAATTATTAAAATATTGTTAATTCTGCACTGGTTTTGCATCTAAATGGTTTCTATTTGCCTCATTGTGTGTACAGCATCAACATTGCTACGTTTGAAGAAGGTTATTACAGCATATTGGTCATGATAGGAACAATTCAGTGGCAGAAGGTGCTATATGCGCCAGTTAGCACCTTATGACATCTGACAGACAGTAATTACAATAAAATCTGTATTGGAATAGTCAATGAATTTGGAATAAATTGAATGTTTAAATACGTTATACAGTACATATCAATCAAGCACTTGAGTCGAATTTGTCAAGTCAACATAATGGAAGCCAAAGTCAATAAAATCTACCTCCATTTCGTGCAAAATTACGGATGTTTCTCATATTTGCGAAATATGGTACGTAGCGTTAGTTCAACCACAGATTTTGAAGGAAAAATCTCTTTCGATATTGTAGTTCTAGAAAACGTCGTAAAAATTATGAACTTATGCAATTTTCGAAAAAACAAGTATTTTAACGAAAATGAGACGTGCCCCATCGTCTTATTTCAGAACAGTCTTACCTAAAAATTTGTGCCATTTTCAGAAAATTTTGAAATGTAAATGAGCCTCGTAAAGTCACTCTAAAAATTATACTATCTGTTTCAAACTCGCAGGACCTCGAATTCCTGTAAATCGATCGCGAAATATCAATTTTGAGAAAATCCGGAAAACACTTTAGCGTTGGCCAGAGATGGAAGGCGAGCAGATGGGCAGACGGACTGACAGACGTTTGCCGTCAATCGATTTCGGAATCAAGGACCTATAAAACACGGATATGGACTATACTACGTGCCAAAGGAAGTAATTTACTATATGTAGATACATGATTTTTCTCCGTTTTCGTTTCAGGCCCGGCAAAAGGATGTTTTCTAGGAGGAGCGCATTGCGTGCAGGGCGTGAGCGCGCACCGTCGCGGTCCGGTCGTCGTCGTCGGCGAGGGCGTCGGCGTCGGCGTCCGCGCGGGGTGGGCGTCGGGCGCAGGGGCGCGCCGGCCGCCGCGCAGCTCCACCTCGCCGTCGGGGGCGTCGGCGTCGGCGTCGAGGGGCGGCGCGCGCGGCGCTGCCGTCGGCGCCCCCGCCGCCGCCGCCTCGCCTCGGCCGCCGACGCCGTGCGGCGCAGCGCCGCGCACGCGCCCTGCACCGCCATGCATAGCTCTCGCTGCTGCGGCAGCCGCACCTAGGAGCGATTTTCCAAGGATGGGCCCATGGTGGTAACAAGATGTAGCGGTGCGCATGCCGCTGACTGTTGACCAATAATATTATATCCCACCAACTGTGCGCCAAATTCAAATTATCTACGCAGGCGGGGACATTTTAAAATTATTTTAAATAACGATATTTGCTTTTTAAAATTACTCGTTTAATTTAGTGAAGACCTTCAATATTAATACATTGGTGATGTCATGAAATGCTCGCAGTTTAAATATTTCAGGTCTTGTATACAAAAAGTGTGAACAAATACAATGACCTGACCTAACCTACAATATTTGGCCAACAAAACCACGATCTTCCACTGGTTTCGAACTACCTTGCCAAACACTCTCCTTCGCAAAGGGAAGCAATTTGAACACGTGCGCCAGCCGTTTTCGCTTCATCCCTGGGTTCAAACGTGATTATTGCTACTGCGCATCCTCCAGAGCGCTACACCTTGTTATTTCCACCATGGATGAGCCAAAATGACAGTTCATGAAAACAAGTGAACATCACATGTATTTCAGGGAAGTATCCCTCCGCCGCGACAGCTGTTCAGCCACACCCCTTCGTAAAGTGCTAATGGCTCCTATGAAAACATCCCTATGCAGAAGTCTTAAGAGTTTCGCTTAAATATATGCACGTACGCGAGTTCGGGAAATATTTAAACTTAATTACATATGTGGAAAATCTCTTAATATGCTCTCACAATCAGTAAAAGAAAACTGCCACGAATGTAAATAGAAAACTCTCAATCAGAGCTCACCACACAACAGCACGAAGGCCGGAACCACGTGCATCGGTAGGCATCTCGTATTGAAGTATCGGTTTTAAAATAAACATAATATTTATTACACAAAAAGTAAATTCAATATAAAGTGAATAGAAAAAAATAATTTTTACAGAAGAGCACATAACACTGCACTTCCTAAATTCAATTATTTCTCGTGGCGCACTATGTTTTTGTCGGACGAGGACATCACAAAAGGAAGAGCCGAAGCCATTTACATGTTAGCCACCTGCAAACGAACGAATGCGGGAATGCAGTCCAAGGCCCCACAATCCTATGTTAATGGCCGTCCTTCCCCGTTGCAAATTGAGAAAGCTGGCAGCCATATTGGGGGCAAATTTACGCGCCAGATTCAATACCTTGAATTTTTGCAGCCTTGTTCGCGTCCGTAAACATGAGTATAGTTACGAATGGAAGTCATATCTAAATACGGGCACATTGTTGAAATGTAAGACGCAAAATAAGTCAAAGATGAATATTTTAAAATCCTAACATGTAATTGTATCAGTTTTATAAAGCTCAAATGGACTGTTATATCGCGTCGTCCAATACTTTGGGCACGTGTAACGGCATGTTTGAAATTTAAAGAATGATTAAACTTTTACCTAAAAAGGTTTTTCCCCTGATAAGTTATTTAATTAACTAAAGATTGTTGGGAAAAGGGACTTCGTTACATGCCTTTAGATACGTAATATATTTCTAAGAATAATCCCTTAGGCCTCGACCCACACTCCGTTAAAATTTATTTAGGTTAATTAATCATCCTGCAGTATTTCTTCAATAAGAGTATACTACATTAGGAGAATTTTTCAAAACTTTTTACAAACTTATAAAGAAATAAGTTGTTCATTGACATATTTGTGCATAAAAATTTTTCAGTGTACAGGGCATGCAGTTCCCTTTTGAAAAGTCATTTGAATCAATTTTAAAAATATCCCAAATTTTCTAAAGTTCCTACCAACCTACAGGTAGAATTTTGATATGATGAACCCTTTGTTAGGTTTGAAATTAGGATAATTAATGGTTCTTTCCCTTTACGGTAGAGAAATTGAAAGTTTTCCCCAAAAACGAAAATGGCCACTTACAGGATGAAAATAACATCTTTAATTAGCTAATACCTCCTCTCTAAACTAGATCCCAAGTGAGAATAACATTTGTAAGAAAATAATGTGTTTGAATGAACATATATAATTGATTTCTCCCCACATTTTTGAATTACTTGTTTTCTATATACCAATCCTGCAAAAATTGTAATAAAAACAAGATTGTACACGTTGCAGCAAAAATTACCAAAATTACTCAGAAGGCAAAATAAGATTGCTCATCAATACATTCAAACATTTGACCTGAAAAAATAAATTTTCCAAATAAAAATATGTTATAGTACTTCCATCAGTGGTTAACAAATACAATGCACAGGTTTCATTAGGAATAAGAAGTTTATTACAAAACACTTTTAACTATTGATTCAAAAAATGAATTGTTTTATGGCAATGTTGCCTAACTAATTTTTTATGCAGTAAACTGCTGTTTGTTTGGCTATATTGTTTAGTCTTACCTTAAGATACAGTTCTACAACTAATTTTACAATTTGTAGAATATGATTTTGTGGATACATTTCATCAAGAACATGTTCATGGAGGTCACCAAAAAGGTTCCTCCTGACAGCATAACTTAGCACCCCATGCTTAACAGAAACCAACTCGCTTGGTTTAGGAAATTTTGACACCTTCATGAGGGTCCTTAAACCCTTCTCTACCTCCATGCAGATATCTACCACTTCCTGACATGGCGTATGCAGGCCTCCATTATTCCTAGCATGCAAAAAATTTGAAAATTTGGGATTCCCTCCTTGTCTCAACAATCTCTTTTTGCAAATATTGCACTTCAACTTTGTTGTTACATTTCTAACAAAAATCCACTTATGTAAACAAAAACATAGCAAGAATATTCTGAGATCTAGACCCAAAATAAACAGGCATATCTTTATTCAGAATGCTTCCATTTCTTATTCTCAAACGAAGCTTCCTGAATAGAGTTGGTCCAAGAAAGCAGAGGAACATTTTCTAGAAAAGCAGCATTGGCTTTGCTTTTGTGTTTGACCTCATTCCTCACCAAAAGCCTTCTGTACGCACCCTTAAACTGCAGGGCAGAAGGGTTATTATTCCACCCAAATCTGCTTCTAATGGCACAGAAGAAAAGTTGCAGGTGGTCCTGACTGAATTTGTATATACTTAAATAAGACCGTTTCCCTGTCTTCTCATACATTTGAAATAGGCTTTTGAGACACCTACAATTCATAAGAAACCCTATAGCAAATGTTTTTCTGGGCCATACAGCAATAAGCTTATTATTTACATCTCTTAAGCCCAATAAATACTGCTCCACGCTGTCCAGAAAGGGACCCCAAACATGTTCATTATGAATTTTCAGCGAACTTTTATACCCCTTAGCTAACGGGTTCCTAGAATTGCAGATGTCAAAAAGTCTGTCAAAATATAGGCAGAAGTCTGCTGTAGCCTCTGCTGACTTAAACTGTTCAAGTTTTAATTTGTTCCAAAAATTGGAGTGCAGATCTACAGAGGAACTCAACACTTGGGTGGCAAGCAAAACCCTTTCATTTTCTGTTTCATGGCAATATGTTTGTTCCTAAGTTTATTGCTGAGTGTCAGCCCCTCCTGGTACTGAATATCATTTAATTTCATAATAAATTCCCACTTTATGAGCCTACCTTCTCCATCATTTAGTAATTTCTTATCGCCTAAGAAATTCCTTGCTAATTTAAGCATGTGACATGCATCTAGAAACACATGCACTCTCTCCCCACTCACAGGGTGGGGAAACCATGGTTCCATGTTTGTAACTGAAATATTGGCACCAAGATGTGCAGCCATAGATATATTACATGCTAGTCCATCAAACGTAACTCCCACCACAGTTACATTGCACTCGTGTAAAGACAACAGACTTGCACCACAATGGAAGCCTTCACTTCCACAGTTAAACCATTACATAAAAATATGCTATGGGCACTTTCCATGAAGGTTAACAGCAATTGCCATTACAACTAACACTTCCCCTTTGCTGCAACATCTTATTCCCACAAATATTGCTCCCCTATCTACACTGCCAACAAACTTGGTCCCATCCCAATCCACCTGCTTGATGGCCATTTCATCAAGAACAAGATTTACGTATATTTGGGAAAACACTTCTCACTCTTTGCGTCAATGCAAGAAGAGCTTCAGACGTAAATCCTGGATTTCCCCCACAGAATTGTACCAGGACTGTAATGTATTTTCGGGAGAGACTTACGGAATGTGTCTCAACAAACCTATAAGCAGCTGGGAGTAGAAGTGAAGAGTGAGTGAAAAAGACTTTAAAATGTCACTAAATGGTTCATTTTTATGACTTAACACTCTACTTAACATTTCAGAGAAAACTTCTCCAAAATTATCTTGCAGAACATCAGAGGTCCACTGATTTAACAAGTTTTCTTCCTTAAGGGTTTGAAGAAGAACACTTAGAGATTCAATCTTATTTTGGTTTTCTTTTTCATTTAGCAAAACATATGAGCTGATCTTCGCTCTTTGTTTCCCGAAAGTTCAGATTCTTTTCGAGCAATTGTGCCCCGAGCCTTATTCTACTTTTGATGGGCCTGAGTTGAAGGAGTAATTATGTTCACTCAACGCCGACTGAGTAGAAGGGCCAGGAGAATCTTGCACAAAGTTCTCCAAGTCTTCTTGTGGCAAAGAAAGTCTATCACCGTCTGCTCTACATCTCTCCACACGTGGCTTCTTGGCCTGCAATAGAAAACTCATCTGAATTTCAATTGGGAAAACTAGATTGCAATGTACCTTTTCCTAAAACAATTTAGGTTTTATAAATTACAACTGGAAAGGTGTTAAATATATCACAGTATTTATTAATCCATCAAAAATCAGTAGAGCTGGAAAGTTTATACATCCTTAGCACTGAAATAACGAGCAAATAAACATACATTCTTAAAAAGTGAATGTATCTTGTTTCATCTCCATGAATAGGGGAAAAGGCAAATGTAAAATTTATCTATTCTGCACTTTTAATTTCATTAACAGCACAAAAGTCATAAGGATTTTAAAGTTTTAGGATAGGTTAAACAATTCGAAAAAACTTTTATATAAATGCAAGATGCTTATTTGTATTACGATATTTGTAATCAACATTTTCTGCAAGAATTTGCTTTCAAAAATCTTTTTACCACATTATCATTTATTCATTCTGTATTCTAGAGATTAATTTTTACTATGCTAACCTTCAGTTGCCAGATGTTTATAATTACAACAGTACATGAATCTTAAAGTGCTTTGAATAAATAATTAAGCAAAATAAATATATGTTCTTTTTAAGCTCATTGAAAACTTTCAAATAAATAATATACATGACAAAAACCTTTAAAATATGCAAAACGTGTACATATGCCTACCTCAGACTGAGAATATTTTGTTATAAAACATTCATATTATAAGTTTGAAGAAGACAAAACAATTCATAAAAGAAATTATTGTATGAACTTCCCAGTTTTAATCATCCGACACACAACATACATCAAAAACATACCTTAGGAATTAAATGATCAGGAAAGTTAAATCTAGAAGGAACTGCAGCCTTCTTCAGAGTCTTTTTTTCCCCTCCTTTCCAGAAGTCCTCAGGTGCAAAGTGTTCTGAACACAACCTGTGATGTTCAGAGGGAGCAAAATCCTTCCTCTTCACTGCATGTAACCACAAGTTAGAAGATCTTTTTTGTTAAGAGGAAATCTGTGAAACACCACGTGCATTTAAATGCATTTACTTTATCGTTCTTCATGAATATCATATTCATAGCAAAGGCAATGGCACATATTAGGATACAGCAGAGTGTTAAATGAATTACTTACTTGGGAAAAGATAACTTGCAGTCTTTTGTCGTAGATTTGTACATCCGTATGCCGACAAGACTTCACCATTATGCTTCTTGTCTAGAAACACCGGAGTAGAACCCATCTCTATCGAAGAAAACACGCAAATGAGAACGAAACATATTCCTAGGCTGGCCTGGAGTCCACCTGTTTGCCCCATCATGGCTGCCACGAAACGATTCAATTTACAACGCTACACTAGCGCTGTGTGTGGGTCTAGTATACTATTCCAATGTCTTTGATGGAGTCTAATAAGCTCAAGGGCACGACGACCACAGAACCTTCAGTTATGTTTCCAGCAATAGCTGTCACCTTTGGGGTCATCCTAGGGAAAATAGCTCTATATGCATGGGCGCGTGGTGGAAATGCATAAGTGGCTTCTCCGGCGCACTGATTTTTGCCTGTTCTGCGCACCACCAGTTCTGCGTATGAACCACGTGGGTATTGACCACAAATCACGTGGGGCACAATTTCAGTTTCGTTATCAACGTAATTGTTGTCTTGACACATTAAAATTGCGTTGCTTGCAAGTCGCTCGCGCACTACACGCTATAGTTTGCTCTCGTTCAAGAAATATTCTCAAGAGACCAAATTAAAGCGATTTTTCGGAGACACATGCTGCCAGTCGTATTATCAAAACCCCAAAGGCCTCGTCTGTGTTCAGGAACAATGTGGATCCTACGCTGTAAAGTGCAGTTCGATATATATATATATATATATATATATATATATATATATATATATATATATATATATATATAGAGGGAAATTTTTGCAGGCGAAGCGTTATAGCAACCCACAGCACTATCGATCTTCTACGGATGCGCAGTTGGCATTTCGCATCACTTTTTCGCGTCTGTGCATGCGCAGACTCGCTATTGTGGCATTTTCTGCCAAAATACAATGACATGGATGAGCCGCTGCGCAGCATGGTGAAAATACATGGGTGCGGGTTCCTCCGGTGCACCGATTTTAACTGGTTCTGCGCATCACCAGTTTGCGTCACGAACCACATGACCATGGGCACTTCGTTTGAAGAACCAGACTAGACTCTGGACGCCATATAGCATGGAGAGCGAGAAGTGTTCAGAAACATTTTGTGTTAGTACAAAAAAGACACTTTTCAACGTAACCAATCGAAAATAACACGATGAAGGTGTAGAAGATAGAATTTTTAAAAGAAATGCTTCATAAATCTGTTTCAATGTCTTGTAACGAGGTGATAATTTTGATATCTGTCTGCATATAAAATTCGCGCTAATATTGTGATGTAAACTGCTGTCTAAGCTCATTGGCTGAAGTCGGATACGATGCGCAAGAGACCCCCACCCTGCTGCGCAGTCACTCCTGCTTCGGCCAATGAGCTTCGAGCACCAGTTGGCGCCACAATATTAGCGGGAGGTTTAAATGTAGCAAGATAACAAAACAACGATCACATTATTACAAGTCATTGAAACATATACATTTTAAAAAAATATTCCATACCTTTATTTCAACCACATCTTTATCGTGTTATTTTTTAATGGTCACCGTTAAAAACTGTCACATTATGTCACTTTCAGAATGTTTGCTACGCTTTTCGCTTGCCATCCAGCATGATGGGCAGCGTTTTTTCAAAGTGTCCATAGTGTGTTCCCCTGGTTTGTGACATATTTGGTGCTGCGCAGAATGAGCAAAACTCGAAGCACTGGAGCAGCTCACCCATGTCATTGCATCATGTTTCGTGCCAGCACACTATCAGTGATAGTGAGAAAGAAGCGAAGGGGGGTGTCACATAGTGGTTTGTTCCTGCCGGGCAACATGAGACCTTGTTGGGGAACATGAAAATAAATAATGAGAAATCTTTGAGAGGTAAGCAGATCTGCTTAGCAGATCCATGATGCTATAGTAAAAGGGATGTGTATAGTTTCTGAATTACCATAAGTACTGGATGCACTGGAGCTTAAATAATAAAAGTGTGTTGTTCAGAAAGAGATTTGTTTTCTGGGGAAGAGTTGACTGGTGGTCAGCTGGTTTATGTCTCAGCTTGGCACCGCTGACGATAGCGACACTACAGGGGGCTTTACAGTGGCGAATTCTCCGATACACAGTGTATACTGCCGTTATCCTATTAATTCGAAGTGTATAAGAAGTATTTAATAAATTTGATAATCCTCTAAAAAGTTATTAAGATTCTGAAAGTTTTAAAACAGATGCGAAAAAAATAACTCTGTTTTGCTACCGAGAGCCAATGAGTGTTCCGCATCCGTAAGTGCTATGAAGTGCGTTAGAGTGATAAGTTTGAAACAATTCTAAATGCAGTTCAGAGAATTCGCTTGGCGCAGGCGAAGGCACCGCATGACAGCCGTGATAACCTAGGTCTCTTCATGTTTCAAGGGTGGGGAGAGGGGAGGATGCGCGCATAGACGATCGGTAAGCACCGCAAAATATTGCGGTGAACAGTCCTCCGGTCTGTGCTCTGGTCTCTGGTCTCTTCTCTGGTAAGTTACACTTCTCTCAAATTTCGTGAAACTAGAGGGCGATAATGATACAAAAGTTAGTGGTTTGTGTAATTGTCTTATAGATTGATTGATTGTTAGTGATTCCGGGCGCTTAAACTAGTATGTCATTAGTCCCGTAAGTGTAGTGAGTGTTTTTGCTCGGAAAGTGGCGGTGGTCTTCCCCTGCTGGATGGCCAGATCCGGCGCCGACCTACCGTCGGCCAACGGTTTTCCCTAACCAGGTATCTCCTACCAGCGGGGCACCGCCCCAGCCTGGACAAGTTCTAAGTTCCCGACCGGTCTCTCGGCAAGTGTGGAAGTGTAGTGCATGTTAGTGTAAGTGTGTGTGTAAGGGGTGAGGATAGGACAAGGAAGAGGAAGGAAAGATCGCGCTCAGTCCGTGGCCCGTTTGTTAGGATACTGCTCCGGCATTCGCCTGGTGTTGCTCGGAGAAACGACGGAAAACTACCGATCAGAGCAGCCGGCCTCTAGAATTCTCCTCCAGTCAGCGACTGAATTAGACCTTACTGACAAGCTAGCGTCGAAAATCTTTCCACTGTCGGGACCCGAATCTAGGACCTCCCGGTCAGAGGCGCTGCAGTGACATCAGTTGATGCACTGAACCACCGCTCCTAGTTGGGCGGGTTTTCATAAAATCTCAAAATAAAAAGACATCGGTAGAAATAGCTCCCATAAAGTGGTTGAAAGAATGTTGGGGACTCGCCAGTGGGGCGCTACCTGCGGTGGCAGGTCCTCATCGGTGAGCGGGATGGCGCGCTGCTCCACGAGCACTTCGGGCGGCTCCGGGGCGGCGGCCGCGCTCTGCAGCAGAACGCGCACCTGGTCGTCCGCCCCGGCGGCGGCGTCGCGCTCGACGCGCACCCAGCGGCGCGTCTGGAAGGCCGAGTGGATGTGGAAGAACTCCCTGACGTCGTGGTCGGAGGCGTCGGCGGCCCACGCTAGCTTGGAGAGCTCGGGGCGGTGCAGGTCCCAGAAGGAGTTGCGCTTGCTGAGGCGCTGGTCGCGCGCGCGCAGCACGCTGGGCAGCGGCGGCGGCCGCGCCGCGGGCGCCTTGAGCGTGATCGCCGCCAGCCCCGTCATCGCCACCTCGGGCCGCAGCGCCAGCTCGCGCCCGTAGAAGCACGGCACCACGCACGGGCCCTCGGCGCACGCCACGCGCGCCGGCTGCGCACCACACGCGTATGGTGCCGCGGACAGCTGGCGCACGCGGATACTTGGGGGTTTCTCCAAGATGGAATTCGGCACCACTTTTTCAGTCATTCTCAGTCCTGCCGCAAGATGTCGCATGATCGCGACCGCATCAAGCAGTGCTTCATATCAAGCGACTCTAGCGGCAGGACTAAGAATGGTTAAAAATGTCGTGCCGAATTCTGTCTTGGAGAGACTACCCTGAGTCGCCAGGTTAGAAAAACCCAAATATAATCATAATTGCGTAGCTCTGACTCAAAAAAAGCGTCTCAGCAGTAATGGTCTATATAACAGCTTGACGTCTGCTTAGCGGGGGAACGAAGGCTACTGGTGAGCTCGTCGCCCGTGTGCACGGGCCTTCCACCCTCCGTCGGTTCAGTCTGGCCCAAACTGGCCCTGTCGCCCTTTTCTTAGCCCCTAGTCGGTTCAGATCAGCCCAAACTGGCCCTGTCGATTTCCCCTTCGCCCCTAGTGGGTTTCCCAGATCGATCCAAACTGACCGTGGCGACACCCCTTCACCTCTCTGTCGGTTCAGGTAGACCCTAACTGGCCCTGTCGACACTCCTCCGTCCCGCTAGTTCATATCGCCCCTTCCGGGATCCCGTAGCAGCTTCCTGCCCCTGACCGCTGTGCACATCGACTGTTGCTTATTCGGCAGTATTCGGTGGTATAACGGTCAGCGTACCGGTCTGTTGTACCCGAGTTTACGGGTTCAAACCCGATCGAATCCGTGGGTGAGAAAAGGGCGAACAAATCCTTCGTACGCCTTCCTTCGGAAGGGAAGTAAATGTGCTGTCCCATGTAGTAGATTTACTGCATATACAAGACCCCTCAAGCCTGAGCAAAATTGAGATCCGCCTGTTTCGTCGCCCAAGATAATACCTCCTTTCTCCACTAGGGGGTGAAAGGAGCGTTGCGAAATTTGCGTGGTTAGACGGAAGAGCGGGCCTGATGGCCCGAGTCTCGCCACGTAAAATAAGGCATTAACTAACTAATTAATTCGTCCGATTGCCGCTGCAAAGTCTTTCTTCCGGAGAACAGTTCTCGGCGAGGCTGGGCTACGTCAGGTGCTTATGTAAGTAATACTACTCCAATAAAAACGCTGTTAGCCATGCCTGGGGTCATCCCTGTTCTTATTTGCTCCTCTCATCTATGAAAGTGCAATATTTAAAAGAAATGTTTCATTTATCAGTTTCAATGATTTGTAAGATAATTTAGTATCTGACTGCATTTCAAATTTCCGCTAATATTGTGACGAAACTGATGCCTCAGGCTCATTGGCTGAAGTCGGATACGATGCAAGAGCCCACCCACCTCTTCCACCATATCCAGACTCATGGTCTATAAAAACATCGATGTATTGAAAGCAATACTTTGAACATCGATGTTTTATGCTCGACTGATTGATGATTCCGGGCGCGTCAGCTGATAAGGTCATTTGTCTTGTCAGTTTAGTGCATGCTTTTCGGAGATAGCTGAGATCTTCCCACGCTATATGGCGAGATCCGCGCCGATCTACCTGTCGGCTTGCTTTCTCTGGTTTCTGGTGGATATACCTGTTGGTTTTCTCCCACCACCGAGGCATTGCTCCAGCTGGGACAAGCTCAAAGCCCCAGACTGGTCGCCCGGCATTTGTGGTGGTGTTGGGAGTAATGGAGAAGGATAGGACAAGAACGTGGAAAAAAAGATCGCGCGCGCGCGATCCGTGGCCCGTTTGGTAGGTTACTGCTCCGGCATTCGCCTGGTGTTGATCGCAGAAACCACGAAAAACTACCGATCAGAGCAGCCGGCCGCTAGAATTGTCCTCCAAACAGCGGCTGAACTCGCTCCAGCAATCTAGCAACTGTGGAGAATCCTTTATCCGTCGGTACGCCAACCCTAGTCAGAGGTATTTCAGTGACTTCACTTGATTCCGTGAGCCATCTAAACAGTTTTTTTGTTTGTTTGTTTGCTTGTTTTTACGTTTTCGATGTTGGTTGTGGATGAAAAATTCCTATAAACACAATTTTGTAAAACTTGAAATATATGAAATCAGGACTGATGGTACTACTCTCTGTTTAAGTGCTGGAACCAAACGATCACGGTTTCGATCGCTACCTTCATCGAGCAGCCTCGACCGAGATTGTCTTGATGTTGTAGTATTTCCTTCGTCTTTCCTGTATTCTCACACGAAGAGGCATTTTATAAGTTTGATTTCATTTTTTCTTTTTAATTTGTTGCGTCGTTGTTGACGCAACGCGTCTCTTTACCCCTTGTTGGGCGTTGAGCGCATTCTTTGGAGTCATCCTCCGTTACTCAGTAATTACTATACTAGTCAAGTCTCGTCACGTCGCAGTCAGTCAGTGCCTTTTATCCCTTCGTCCAGGGGCTCAACGCCGTTAGATCCCGGGGTTCCTAGCCAGTCACCCAACCAGGAACCCGCGAGTCTCGAATTCGCTTAACCTCCGTAACTTCACGGAGCGTAATAAACGAATTCGGCTAGTGGTGCAGGCTTAAGTTTAATTATAAATTATTATACTCTGCCGCTGTAAATTAAATTTTGTTGTGCACGAATTTAATTATTATTAATGGTTTGCTGAATTTAGAAGTTACTAAACTAGCTTCAAAACAGAAAAAAAGAAAGAAAAAAGCCGTTTTAGAGAAAATGACGTTTGAGCGTTTCTGAAAATGCACAATTTGAGGTTCATTTTCACCCAAACCTTTTGAGTTTTCGAGAAACTTTATAAGAAAGTATTTGAAGCAATTGTTCTCACAAATGCAATAACGTATACACATTGCTGGTTATGTAAATATTAACAGCGTGAAACGAATATAGAAAAAGTACGTTTCTGTACTTTTTTTAAAAAAGAAAAGGAATACATCGAAGTGAGATACACGACATGTTATTCAGTCCATTTGCTTTTATCCGTTCAAAAATTTAAAGAAAAAATGTATGCTGTATTCGAGAAATGGGGTTTTGACGTTTCTGAAAATACTTGATTTCGAGCTCATTTTCGGAGAAAATTTTTCAGTTTTCGAAGACCCCTTTGAAACACATGTACTCACAAATGCAATAATGAACACAGTTTGCCATTAAAGTAAATATTAACGACGTGAGAGACAAGTACAAAAAATATTTTTGTAAGTGTTGAAAGGAGTTTATGTCATCTTATAAAAAAACACGTTGCATTATCCCTACCAAAATTTCAAAGAAAAAATTTGCAGCAGTTTTTGAGAAAATCTTGTTTTTGTTACTTTTTAATATTGCGCAAATTTCATACAGTATTATGCAAAAACTAAAAATTTCAAAAAATGTACATCATCTTGATGCATGAATTAAGGAGAACACATTTCATTTGTAGGAAATATCTTTATCTTCAATTTTACAGTTTTGCAAGACGCCGAAAAAATTTCACTTTTGCCACTTTCGAAAATTCAGAGTTAACAGTGAAAACGGACCTACGCCATCTTTATAAGTGGATTTCACTCTGCTCTTGCAAAAAATTTTAAGAAAAAGTTGGAGCCATTTTTTAAAAAAATTTTTAAATGTCCCAGGGGATTCATGTAAGTACTTTCAAAATTAATGAATCTTATTCAAAACCGTAGAGCTTCAATACCTTTCGATTGAGGCTTGTTCGGTTTTGAAAGAATCGTAGGCATAGTTTAGACACTATACAGCGGTTTTTACTTTGCTGCCAGTGACATTTGATCAGCTGTTACGGGGTTGTCCAATTGGGACCTCACACGACACTACAGTGACGTCATAATGGTGGCGTTCAGCATTTCGATTGGATGACACCGTAACAGCTGATATCCTTCAAATGCAGCTCTGTGAAAACAGCAGTATAGTGTTATTCAGAGACGACAAACGGATGTACGTTTTGAAGAAAGAAAGGGGGGAAAATAACAACATTTTTTGGCATCAGGGAAACCCAAAACGTGTATTTCCACTGAAATTTCGAAATCGATTTTCCACAGCGTTACATAACATATTGTATATGGCATAAAAGCTGCCATATATAACCTATATCCCAGCAGCCTTCTATAACCGCCCAAAGATCATTTTTTAAAATTCTCAATTTTTCGGTTTCCTAATAATATAACCCAAACATTATTTTAACAATATTATAAAAGAGTACAACCCGTCCTAAATCGAAATGTTCCTTGAAAGATGTCGACCCGTTTTTAAGAAAATGTCGTTTAAGCGTTACTGTAAACGCGAAATTTGATGTTTTTTACACAAAACTTTTGAGTTTTCGAAAAACTTCATTGGAAGTCATTTGAAGCATTCCCACTTATGTAATAATGTATACAAATCGTTCTAAATGTGCTTATTGAGTGAAAGATATTTCAAAAACTACAGTTGTGTAATGCGTAAAAGAAGTCCGCAAAATTACTTTTATGTCATCTTAAAGTGCTGGAAGAGGAATTTAATGTCATCTGGCAAAGTGTTGTAAAATAATGTACATGTATTGTATATGATTTTTTTGTAATGAGCTGTTTATATTGTCACCTGATTAATATGATTTCTACGTCGGGTGTTATAGTAATAGATATCGGCGTTTTCTGAAAATATATTCCCGCCCTTAAGCAAGTCTTTTTGACAAAATCTACTGATTCTTAAATCAAAAGACAAGGTAATGGTAAAATTCCTAGATTAATAAAGAGAAGCTTACAAGAATCACGTGGGTGGGATTTGGTTATTATTCGTACAATTATTTTTTGTAATCTAAAAGTCTGGGAGCTATAAGATGTATTTCCCCAGAATATTATGCCATATCTCAGGCGGGAATGAACATTCGCGAAATATTCACAACGAGCAGTATGACTGACTAAGGCTGACTGAGTTTGTAAGAATTCTGAACGCGTAGCATAATGAACGTAATTTTGTGTTCAATTCTTTAAATTTTCAATGGGCAGAACTGTTTATTTGAGATGGAAAACTCCATTGAAACTGTTTTCTTTCAGTTTACTATAAATTTGTTATTACGGAACCAATTTGAAACATCTGATATTGTTCTATTTACCGTTTATTTATTGCAAAGAATATTCGTATCATATCGAAGAGAAATGTTCTTCCGTTTCGAAACGTCGAGGGCATATCGTTTACGTATGGAAGAGAATAGGCCCTAAAATCGATCCCTGCGGGAACCCACATGCAATTGGCAAAAAGTCGGAAAGGTGTGCTGTACTGTATAAGACGGAATAAAAGCGATTCTCCTCTATTTTTTTGTTTTTCAAACATTACACTAACGAAATTTTTTTATTGTTATAAATTTTGTAGGATATAGATTGCCATTATTTGTTATTAGTATTTGACATATGGTAAGGTCCAAATTAATATTCTTGGCAATCGCCTTTTTGTGAATATTTTCTATCAATTATTTAAACAACATGTGTCGTGTTACAGAGATATGTCTCCTTCAGACAAAACTTCATAACCTTAACACAGAAAAGCGAATATTGATATGATGGTCTGCTTCTCCCGCAGATTTGCGCTCTTTTCACTACTGCATTATCATTCCATCGTCATCTTTGTTGGTCGATCTACACGAGGGCAAGTGTCAAGCGAGACTCGACCCGTGACATTCCCGCTTGACCCGTGACGCAGAACAAGAAAAAAACTGTTACTGGCCTAAAATGACAACATGCCCCACATGCTGCAATAAGCTCCATTAGGGTGTGCCGCGGCAAGATCTGCCAGTGAAAAATATTTTACAACTAAATCCTTGAAAATCGCATTATAGTCTATTGACCATGATGCAGCTATACCATACCCCATGGCGGCATTGAAAGTTCATTAAAAAATTAATCGAATCGCAGGGAGAGTTCCTAAGAGGTAAATTTGAAAAGGTATGATGTGGCAATATTATATAGAGGATTTCCCAGCTCCCATCATGAAACACTTTACTCTCTTGCCACCGGGAGCGGTAGCTCAGTCCGAGAGGTCCTAGGTTCGAGTCGTGACGGCGGCAGGATTTTCGATATTAGCTTTTCAGCTACGTCGAATTCAGTCGCTGCCTAGAGGAGAATTCTAGCGGCCGACTGCTCTGATAGGTATTATGTCGGATCTCCGATCAACGCCAGGCAAATGCCGGAGCAGTACCCTATCAAAACGGGCCACGGACCGCGCGCGATCTGTCCATCCCATTCCTTGGCCTATCCTCTCCCATTTCACACACACTTACACTAACATGCACTACACTATCACATATCCCGGGAGACCGGTCCGGAGCTTAGAGCTTGTTCAGGTTGGGGCGGTGCTCCGCTGGTAGGAGAGTCCTGGTTAGGGGGAAACCCCACTAGCCGACGGTAGGTCGGTGCCGGATCTCGCCATCCAGCGGGGGAAGATAACCGCCATCTCCCGAGGAAAAGCATGCACTACAATTAACGGACTAATGACCAAAGCAGTGACACGCCCGGAAACACGAAAAACAAACCATTTACTCTCTTGCCATGAGCTGGCCAGGAAAATGTAGCAGATATCGTGGAGCGCCAGGCGTCCCTTTTCACATTTTTCGCCCACGTCACATTTATTGTAATTTTTCGGAAACATTTTCATCGCCATCTTAATAGATATTTATGTGCATTTCCTCTTTGCATAGTAGAATAATTGAGGAACATCACTTCTTCAAAAATTACAATATTTTAATGAAAGTTACATCATTTTATTGCACTACTAACCTTTTTGGATTCTTCTTTTAAATCAACCATGCTGTTTTAAATATGTTCTCAGTTTCGCCCTCCAATGGTCTTCATAATGGTAAAATCCAACGTTGTCCTTTATCCATTTTAAAAATTAGCTAATAATGAAAAGAATCCAGAAAATGTATGATGAGAAACAAAGGAAGCGGTTTTAACTTAATATTATTCACCTTACAAATGTGCGTGACAGTTACAGAGTTAAGGGTTCACCTTCTTTCTGATGTATATCATGCATCAAGTCCTACACTAAATTTCTGAATAAAGTCCAAACAATCGAAATTCTGAATTTCTATGGTTACTTTTCAAAAGTATGTAACAATCACACAAACTAGATGCAGATGAAATGTTAGAATATGGACATTTTGTACCTCGCTTGCACAAAAAATGGGCGATGTCCTGAGCCGAACTTTACCAGAGTTTTCCGACCCCTGCTCTGCCCTGCGGGATCGAGCTGACCAATCCGCTTTAGCTTCATTTCAGGGAGGCGGGACTATTCATCTTGAACATTACAAAATGGCGGTGATGGCGAGTTATATTATAGTAAATATTTGAATATAAATATTAAATCAACCAACAGTTTTACATAAATTTTTGTATATACATTTAATTACATAAATAAAGGCATGCAATTTCCCAGTAAAAACATATTTTAAAACTGTTATAAAACGGGTTTTTTGCAAAAAATAACACTGGACAACGACTATTAAGCTCCATGTCTACATTTCGTCGTTTATTATTGTAATATTTAATATAAAATGCAAATAATTTGCATTGCATGCATTGTCTAACCTAGTTATTTTATTAGTAAAATTAATAACTTAAAGAAATACGTTTTAGAGTCAGTTTCACAAACACGTCTCCGAGATAGCAGCTTTCAGTTGTGAAAAACTTCATCATCAATTTCTGATGACCCAATTAAAATTTACTATATGGTCGCGAACATTAATATTGTAATAAAATAGTTTTGATATTAAAATACTAAATAAACTTAAGCATTTAAAGTTCATTTAGTCACAATGAAAGTTTTCTTCTGCAGACATTATGATTGGAAGTGCAGTGTAAGCAAATGACTTATTTTTTTTTTTCTTTTGTTTTGGGATACAATTGAGTACCTCTTCAATCCCAACGTTAGGGTGATTGCATTTTACATGGAGTTCTTTACCGCAAATATTAAAAATCATATGTGATACCTAGTCTTTGAGGATTTTTGCGGCAGGAAATCCAAAAACGACATATGACTCTTATATAACATTTAATATCTTGTGTTTGCAATTGAAACACCACCTTTCGTCTATTGCGTGAACATTGGAGGAACACACACACACACACACACACACATACACACACAGTCATATCAATATATTACTTGCAACCGCCAATTTATGTATGATTTCCAATCAACATATTAAAATTAATATATTTATATTATTATAGCAAGTATATTTTTACATTACGATATTTTATTTTCGACGAGCAATGCACCTGAGTTTTTACACGTCATCGGAATGTTACTTCTTCTAGATAAGCAGACCTATACAAACACTGTTTTGCTAATCCATTAAGAATCACTAAATTCTCCTGTCACGATTATTTCAAATTGTAATTGTTAATAATGTTTCAAAATTTTATCAAACTTCGGAAATCTATGTCACGATAATCGTTAGAAAATGAATAGGGATCCTCTTCTGTAAAATATTGTTGCAAAATAAAATTTTCTCTATTTTCATACATTTTTACATTTCATACAAAATTGCCAATTTATTGGATATGTGTTCACTAACGCATCTTCAGTAATATTGCACTGCATATTTATAATTTTTAATGAATTGTTAATAAATGTATAAACAAAATAAACAATTAATTTTTTTATTTGGGAAGAATTTCATTTTAAGTTATAAATATTTATAAAGTAATTTGTTTAAGTACTATAATATGAATTAAGGTTGAATTTTAAAACTATAACTAAATATTTATTATTACTATTTGACGCATTCTTTATAATATTACAATGTAACGTTTTAAAATGTACTGCCCATTGATTGATAGTTATGTTCGTATATAGTATATCTCACGCAGAACGATTTTACAAGAAAATCTAAATAATAACAGAAACCAACCTTAAATTTATAATTCATTGGCATTTGGTCGCACATGGCGACCGTGTAAGGTCAGGAAGAAGGAGAAATCTGCGCTATGGCATTGGGTTCGTAACCAAATCTTCAGGAGTCACCATTGCGTTCACTTTGCCGTCTTGGGTTCCGAAAGTGATACGATCTTCAGCGTGTAACTTGAATGCATGTTTGCATACCATGAGAAATGATGAACAAATGTCTGGGTTCAAAAAAATCTGCCTTTGGGAATGCCATCAGAAGTCCACAGCTATTGTATTGCATTTTCTGTCATTCATCGATAAACTGCCGAACACTTTCCGGTGAATTATGTTATCTTCGCTAAAGCATGAAAAGACTTCCAGGTTAAAGAGACCCACATATGTTATTGGTGGATCGAATAGATTTTAATTAATGGAATTAGCATTATTCATTGGTGCAACATACAAATGTGAATTTACTATTTGTACTAGTTTTCTCTTTCACTTCAGTCCCGTCAATTTTTCAGAAAACATAATTCCAATCATTTTTTTACCTAAATACAACACTTTTCGACCTGTCAATTCGGAAGAATAGATTTATTTCCATTGAAAAAGCGATCATGCCGATAAATGGACAATGTTTAAATATCATAATGCAAATGAAACAATATCTGATATTTGTTATCACGAGATACCTCTAGAAAATAATCAAATTTCTTTGTTTTCATTACAATCTTTTCAAATAAGAACGTAACTTTGGTTTTGGTTTGGTATTCCGGCAGATCTTAACAGATCTTGCCCCGCTTCACAATGCCAGCACATATCACTGCAGAACCTATTCATCCGGTATCTTCACACTTCGGGTTTAAGGTAATTATTAATTCTTAAGCAGGTATTTACAGTTCTAATGACCGTTTTCGCAATCACACGCAATGTTTTTATTCGTCAGGCATCTTTCTCATATTCTTGTACGCGCTAATGTCAAATCCGTGACGTACAAGATTTCCTTGGCCTTCCTCGTTTTCTTCTTTCGAAGGGATTCACTCAAATATAATTTTTGATATTCTGTCAGCATGCGTTCCCAGCCTGCATTGGAGTTGTTTGGATTCTACATTTCGACCACTTGTCAATCATTATTATCTGTCTAATCTCTTCGTTTGGTATTCTCAGCAATTATACTGACAACATCGTCTCAAAAATTATTTTCGTAGCATTCAACCGAGTTTATTGCATCATTTTTAATTCTAATTTCCGATTCATACATAGCATCTCTCCACCATTGTCTTGTATATTGTCTGTAGTTTTCTTTCCAAGAAAATTTTGTTTATAAAATATTATGAGAGTCTACTAATAATTGCTTCCCTAGCTTATTTTTAATAAAGTCAATATTATTAGATCCCCCTGCTCTAATAATCACTCTGAATATATTTAAATTCCTTTCCTACACAAATATACCTATTTCTGTTCTGAATCATATCGAGATTTCCCTGACCTTGTGTTCTTGACTTTGTTATTTATTTTGAGTCTCCATTTTTATGTTTTATTTAATTTCTGAATTAAATATTACAGATACAAAAAAATATTATTTTTCTACCTATTTTCAAGTGATACACTGACTCAAAAGCAGGAAATGTATAGATTCAAAAGGTTTGCAATACGTTCTCAAGTCTTAAACGATATCCACCAACATTTTTAGTTATTTGGATTATGCACAAATCAAACCTTTCAACATTTTAACACCAGTCTTGCACTTGACTTATTAGGTGTCTCTAAAATAATCATAACCGAGTATTTCAACGTCAAGTTAAGAGGTAAAGAACTTCTTTCTGATGAAATAATATTATATAAATAAAAGATCTTCATCTTCATCTTCATTACTAGTTTACCACTAGTTCATTATGAGAGAGAAATTAATATTTTCTAGGATGAAGAGAGGGCACGTGACCCTGAGTCTTTTATTTTGGATCCGCGGTTGAATGAATGATCCGCTCTTGAATGAATGATTGAGAAGAATATTTAATAATGGACTTGTTTATTAATCAATATCATTCACAACAATGTAGCCTTTCAGAATGTTAGCAAATGGGCATAGTACACATATTTGCTTCAACTAATAATCAGATATTTATTATATATAAATACATGGTTTAAAAACAAAATTATTTTTCAACTTCATCACTAACTTATTCCTTAAAATTTATCTGCGTGACGCATGTTAACAAACACTTCACATATTACATTCTCGTATACTTACGTATATACAGAGTAATATACGTAGTATAGAGAATGTTATATAATGCTGCGCGAAAAAACTGCGCATTTTCTGCGAAAAAATCATTGCCGCGATCTGGTGACGAAAAACTGAATCAAAAAATTGCTAAATTAAGAGAAAAAAGTCCTCTAACACGCGGTGTAGCCATAATTCCAGTTTTGTGGTCAAGCATTGATGCCCAAAAAACCAATTGGAAACAAAACGTCCGTCTGTCCATCTGATACAACTCTAGCACCTAAACCATGCATACGATTTTTTCCAAATTGAAGAAACCCCTCGTTTTCGCCTGAGCTGAAGCTATGCGATTTTGAAAAACATTCATTAATTTTTGGGGACTATTTCTAGCCTTCCGGACATTTTAATTTTTTTCGAAACGGCTCCAAATTGTTTCTGTAAATTTCTTGTAATGACTGTTTACTCTATAGTAAAATACGCTTATAAGGTAGAATATCTCCAATTTCACGGTTAACAAAGATTTTGAAAAAATCGCTAAATTTGAAGTTTTTAGTTGATTTCGCACAATATGGCGTGCAATATTGCAATTTTAAAGATTTATAAACAAGATTTTCTCAAGACTGGCTCAAATTTTCTTCACCAAATTTTTGGTTGGATGTGCAAATGCAGCCTATCCGATGACATAAACGAGATATTGCTCTATTCTATTGTTTTTTAAAAAAATTACACAATTGTAATTTTTTTAAAATTATTTGTCACGCCGTTAACATGAGCATTTGAATAGATTTGTATAGATTGTTAACTTGTGAGTAGAAGTGCTTCAAATGACTTTGAGAAGTTTTTCAAAACTCAATACATTCCTGTGAAAAAGGCTATTTTGAACTAAAAGTTGAAGAAAATGTCAAAAAATGTATTTGTGGGGCGATAGATGTCAGCTGGCATGAGAACCTTAAGAACCTTATGTGAGCTCGCAAGAACCTTAAAACAGTCCACAAAGGAAATTATAAACATTTGCTACGAGAAAGTCTGTCCCATTCTACGCACCTCTAGTTCTTCCTTATTTGGTAGTAGCGAAGTGTAAGCATTTCTTAATTTTTAAAAGCAAGAAAAATTTCAGCTAGAAAACTTGACAAAAGTGAGACACAAATAAATAAAGTTAATTACAAAGGACGTAATACTCGTATTAGGGATTGGGAAGAAACAGACATACCAATGCAAAATAAAAACGGCCTATGAACAGGAAAATGGGTAGTGAATGATCCAGTGACGACTAGTAATCGAAAACACATCAAATTCTTTTCCACTTAGTTTTGTAATGGTATCTTCTTGCAAAGAAAGGAATGTTGAACATTCTCGACATCGTTATTAGAATTTATTTTCATTGTTCGCCAAGTAAAAACCGCTGATATCGTACGGGATTTGAACACGCGTTCCTCTATTGTATGAAGCCACGCACTAAGCGATTGCGCTACCAACACAGTCATTACGTAAGCATTCGTGAACACTCAATTAAGAATCTTACGAATTTTGTCTTCAAACTCATTGCTTTTTCACCTTCACAATTTAAAATGGTAAATAAAATTACCTCTAGAACAATAAGAAAGCAATAAAATCTACTTGGCACTATAAAATAGTTAATTCTACTTAAGAATGTTCAGTTCAGTACTATGTAATTTTTGCAGGCGCTTCGGACCACCAACCTGACTCCAACCCTTATCGCCTCTGCCCAAGGTGAGATTATTAGACGATAACGTTGAAGGCGACTGTAGTTAAATTCGGCATTGACAAATTTCAAGATTCATTTGCCAAGTAATTACTAGAATCTAAGAAACATTTATTGACTTCAAGAAATCACCTATCATTACATAATGTTTTTTGTTTCATCTATACATTTATAAAAAATAAACTCTTATTTTCTCGTGTTATTGGTAATGTTTTCTTAATATATAACAAATGTTACATATTACCAATTCCATTCGTTTTTGAAAACTCTCAAACGACAATCGTAAATGCCTACCTTTAATTATTGAAGGAAAGGTATTAATTAGAATCACACATTGTCAAAATAAAAAGGTTGCATGAACAGGCGGGACATAACTCAGGTCTTCCAGTTCTTCAAACATTAAGCACCTGCACTACATGACGTCACTCCCGCAGTCACTTATACAATGTTTACATATTAGAATGTATTTGACAGAGTGATACTTATTTGAGTTTGCTATTGAAGACAAGAATGTTGCTTGCAACAGAAAACAGTAAAGGATGCGATTCCATAAAATCAGTTTTGAAACAATTTTTAACCGTGAAAAGAAAAACTGGTTCCATTGCAGTTTTGCATTTCAAACCATTCTTTAAAATTGTAAATATTGCTTGCACTTTTGCACGAAAAATGTGTGTTTCAAAGCCTACAGTTATTGTACAGGAGCAGATTATGGACAACAAATTTCATTTGAAGACAAATCTATTTTCAATTTTGTAGTTTAGCATGAAGACCTTTGAATGTTTCAAGCTTTAAAATTTTCGAAAATTGAGAGTTAACCATGAAAGTGGAACTATGTCATCCTTCTAGGTGTGTTTTGCCTCTATTCTTACCAGAAAATTCGGAGCCTTTTGAGATAATTTGAAAATGTCCGAAAACTGTAAAGTACCCCCCAAATTTCAAGTTTTCAAAAATTTCAGCTTCAACTACAGCCAGAAAAAACAGGGTTCTTCAATTTTGGAAAGGATCGTACGTGGTTTAGGCGCTACTTTGAACGGATGGACGGACGGTTTAGATAAAATGATGCTTTCGACTCCAATGTGTATTGCAGACAATAAATCGATTTTCCGCTTGTATGCTTTCCTCTACTACGTATGCGCGATATACTACGTATATACGTCACATGCGAATGTACTACTTATACTACAACAAATTCATTGCGTATATGAGAAAGTAAAACGAAAATTACAAAGTTGTGTTTTGTGCTGAGATAACGAATTATCATGGTTCAAATCATCTAAACGTATTACAACAGTTCAAAAGGTGAGATACAAAAAACAGTACTGAGAATTTTCTGCATTACTGATTGTCATTTCAAGGTGAGTTTATTTTTATGTTAATTCATATTTTACAAAATATGAATGTATTTATCTAATCAAGAAAAACGGTAATTTATTATTCACAATCTGGGCACGACGTTGTGCCAAAAGTCACAACTTTTAATATCAATTGCTTAAAGGTCCAAACCTTCCCTCTGTTGACTTACGTAAATGATGACAGCGGTGACCAGATATATCAGTGCCAGAATACACGAGCCCAAGAACCCAACTGTAAAACGCATTTTCAGGCTCGGTGGTCCGACAACTGGTCGTAAATCGAACGATGCGGGTTTTGATTCCTGTCGAGGAATTACATCTTTAGTACTCCAATTAATACGGTTATCAGGTCTAATATGGATATCACTAACAGACGGGATAAACTTGTTTCCTCATATTTCATTCCCATAAAAAGAGTGACAGAGTTGTGACAAACTTTTTGGAAGTGGATACAAAATGTATGTCAAAACGCGTTCATTATCTTAATTCCAAGCGAGGTTAGGTTAAATTCTTACTAACTAAATATAAATAAATGCATTTGTATAAATAATATTTGTAATAAAGCGGTATCAAACTAATTACATTATTTAGTATAAAGTTCAGCAAAGATCTTATAAACAATAAATAAATACACGTATTTTCACGCTGAAACATTCTTTATCTTTTTAATTCTCAGACTTAGGTAAAACAAACATGGAATCAGAAGAAAAAAAAGGCATCGCGCAGAACTCGATCCTCAATACCTCCGATTTAAAACCCGGTGTCAAACGATTTCAGCTTCTAGAGAGTTGGCTTTGGTCTTTCAGTGATCTATATGGTAAAGCCTTAATGTATCTACGAATACGAAATATTTGTTCTGTAATTTCTCCATTTTCTCTGAGAGTAACATTTAAGACGTAATAGAGAAATCATATTCTCTAAACATATTCGTTCTCAAGCAGTACAATTTCAGGAAAATGCAATATTAGGGCAACTGATGTTTTTAACAATACATGATAATATATTTATTTATCTAACTCCGTTATCATATTTATGAATTTTATAATAAATTTAATATTTAGATTTAAAGAACGACATTATCCCTTGAACATTTGAGATCGAAATTCGCACCTCACCTTGTTTTTCCTATGTGAGACTAAATGACAGGTGATTTGTGCATTGGATCACCTACAAGCATGGCGAATAATCATTGGATATAACTAAATAATTAAAATTCCTTATTTCTTTGTGAAAATTAGGACTGATTGAATCTCACCACTTAGTCTCAGTCTACCCGCACTAAGATAAGCCGTATCAAAACATTGTTTATTTAAAAATGGAGATAATAATAAAAAATATTGATTTCTTTCACATGACCACGTCAAATCGTACTACTTTATTATGTTTTGGAGTTCATACATTTTGAATGTGGCTCCACCACCAAAACACCCATCAAAAATTTTAAGAAGACCATAAAAGAAATAAAATTATCAATTGTTACAAACAATTAAGGGATGCGTTCTGTTAGCATTTATCACAAAGTCACAAACACAAAATGGTAATTTTAATGAGTTCGTAATAGTCTCTAAGGAACTTTGTTAAACGTGTAAAAAAGACATATTCCTTTCTCAATTAATAAAAGAACAGAAGAAAATACCTTTATTGCAAAATTTTATAATACGCCACAGACTTATTGGGATTCTGATTATCTCTAGAACTATTAAATATGTAAATTACTAGTGATTGCCACAATAACAGACTTTTTCATAACAACGATTACATAAAAATATGATAATGATATTGCGAATTGAGACACTGTTAATATTTTAGCTATCTCTTCCAAATTTCGTTTACGTCCACATTGCTTGGAATACAAGATACCAGCACACAATCTTAATATAATCACATTATCGTTTACAAAAACAAGTCTGTTCCTCCTTGCAAGAATTTTGGAATGTCTCTCTCGTGATGATAGTGATTAATGTGTTCCAGGCATCAGGTAAAAAAAATACATATTCAGCAGGATTTGATCTGGCGTCCATTCCTCTATCTACTACGCGTTTAATCCACTTTATTTTTGGAGCATCACAGGGTACCTTTGGCACCGATGAGGGGGTGTTGTGTAGAATGGGTCTATCTTGGAATTTATTGTTCTTATGATGTACAACATTTACTTCAGGTTACAACAAACTCACATTCTTGATAAGAATGTGGAATCATCAACGCGATACTATTCTATAGTTGATTCTAGTTAGGAAATATTTCGATTCAGATGTCTTTTGTGTAGGGCTCATGAAGTAGCTTCTATCCTGCAGACTGCTATCTTGCCCCCTCCCATATCTTCAAGGTGATCTCCATTTACGCGATAAGACTGAACTGTAACTCGTCGTGAAACACCAGTCCTGTGCAGAACCGCCACATAAATATTAAGGAAGTAACTATGTGTTTTAAAACCAATTAACACAACAAGAGAATTTCCGGACAAATTTGCATTCGTTATTCATGAAAACTTGTAACCTAAACTTGAATGATATAATGCTAACAATATTTTAATTATCTGCAAATAGTTGATTGATTGCTTCTTAAAGAAATTATAATGCTTATAATGTAAACAACGAAGTAGTTGTACTACAACAGCACATACTTTCTTCTCTAATGTCATTGTCACAATATTATACTATTACATGAATTGGGAAAGGTTTCAACCAGTAAGATCTCTATTTTCAATTTTGTAGGTTTGAAAAGTTAACTTTTTCAATTTTCAAAAATATATAGAGTTCCTCGAAAATAGGACGACCAGCGCCTCCAGTCAGATAGTACGAACGGAGGCTTCTGAACGTCCGTACTGATGGACGACAAACTGGCCTTTTACGGCCCTAAGTCTTTTCAAAAATTAATATTAATTACAAAATATTGGACATATTACTACTGAAATCACACCATAACAGAAGAAAAATATCGCAACTTCTGATTCGAACTCACAACGTTTGCAAGCTGACGGCGACACCATGACGTTCATTCGCTAAAGCGGTTTTCTGTTTCAATTGCCACTTAGAAAGTAGTTAAATATAATAAAACCTATGCTAAATGAGAACAATCGTTTCAATATATTTTTTCGTTTTCATAGAGTCAATCCTTTTAAGCTTAAATATACTGTGATATATAATATAATATAAAAATGTATAATATAGGGAATATTAAATATATTAATATAATATAATTATATTTAATAGAATAGGAACTTTTCTCTATATAGAAAGAAGAGTACAATATTTTTACTTTTCCTCATGCGTATGAGTACCACATTGTCATAATAAAACTGGAAAGGTTACTAGTTGACCGAAGGGCTAATGGCCACAGAAGTAGGACAGTTTTAAAGAATACTAGTGATACTAAAACAGCGCGTGCTTTCTCACCCGTATTTTCACGGAAACTTATGCTGAAAATACTAAAAGTTTCGAAAAATTGCACATGATCTTATTTAAAAATCTTATCTTCAAGGAAAAAGTTTCATCAAGGGAAAAATCTCAAATTTCAATATTTTACTTGTAGGAATACTTACGAAAAATCAGTTTTAAACCAACATGAGACCTGCAATATTCTCTTAAATGCACTTCCCACTATCCAACCATACAATGTAATAAAAAATTGTGGAGCCATTTGTTTGAACATTTTGAAAAATGTCCCAGGGTTTACCATGTAAGTACCCTCCCCCTAATTGAATATCGGTTTCAAATTCAAGGCGCTACGACACATCAGCCAGATCGATTGGAGTATCAATTTTGGTGAATCGGCTGAACATTTAGCCGCTAGCGTTATTCAGGGACGGACGGACAGACATTTTACCGTCAGTCGATTTTTCGCTATAATACCTGTTGTAGTTCTGGCTACACTGATTTGGAGATTTTGTTTCCTAAATTTGTAAGAGTGGATTTATCCATTTTTGTCGAGCCGTGTAATATGCGTTTTTCTGCAGACAATTCATACGTTTTCGCGTAGCATTACGTAACTTTCTCCTTAGAAAGAAGTGCAGTCAATATATGAAAATTTGGATTATGCGTTCACGGAAAATTTGTATGCTTTCATTTAAAGCAATTTTCCAAATTTAAAACATTTATACAATTTTTATAACTTCATTTGTAGAATTAGTTATACCGGAAAGTAAAGAGTTCATGAAATTTGGAAGACAGATTAGTAATTGTAATGTTGAAAAATCCCAGAGATATTAATAAAAGGTGACATTACTACAGTATTTGTAATAACGGTATAGTGTATTCAGATAGAAGAGTGTAAAGTAAAAAGAAAAGAGTTCTTTCAAGAAAGTTTCAATAATGCAATATAAACGTGATAACATACCACTCCAAGTATTGGAATATCATTGGATTCAGATCCCAATGAACTTGCTGAGTATAATATCAATTTTGAAAGAATACATCGATTTAGAAGTCCAGTAATGTTTTAATTTTTTGCGGTACCATGTGTACACAGGTCCTTTTCTACAACAGAGTCAAAATAAATACATGTTCTTGAAGTCTTTTTGGAAATATTTTTAGAGTTCGTGATTTCAAAAGCCGAATTTTCCTTCAAAACCCCGAAATACCATTTTTAGCAGTATCGTGTTTCTGTATTATTGCTGCACATTCGAGAATGTAAATATAGTAAAATAATTAGTAAGTCTTAACTCAAATCATGGATAGCAGTGCTTTTGCCGTCACTGTTCCTCAACAAAAAACTATGGAAATATTATTGTAATGAAAGAACATTATTAAATTCAGTGGTACTCCGGTTTAATAAATATGTTTTATTTTTACCAGCAGAAATAGAGAAAGTGTAGATAAAATATGTAGTGGCTACAATGAATATCATTGCAATATTGTAGAATCTCTGAGAGAGTTGAATATTAAGTTATAAATAATAATCAAATTAGCTGACCATATATGAAATTTAATTTTGATTAAATAAATTTCCGTTTTATATTACTATTTTGCAGGAAATAAAGTCCTTAGGTTTTATTAGAGGCAACGATTATTGAAAGTCGAATTCAAATATGTGAAATTTTCTTTGACAATTGGAAGTTGTAGTTTTTGTATATATTTTAATGTCTCTTTTTAACTACTAGGTCATATAACGACCACTGTGATTTTTTTATGTTTGGGGTTTTCTGTAGGGAGAATACGTAAGGACATCACGAACACACATCTATGTCGAGCGGAACCCATGACCCTTCAAGACCCAGGAAGCTGTGGCCTTGTCGTCCATTTTCCTCTTTCTCTCCTAGTAAACCTTTGACATCATATATCCAACATCAAATGCATGAAGATATCAGCAATTCTCCATCATTTGAATTACGTTTTTTCCTGTGTCCCTGGCCACGTGGGGATAAGTGGAAATGAAACCTCTGACTAGGTAGTAAAGTTGGCCTCGAGGAAGCCAGAAAGACATCTTTATAGTAATATCTACTCTTACTACCAAGATTTTATCCAACGTTGCATTTTGAGTGCAAACAGAGTGGCAGAACTCTTTTCAAACTCACAAGGATCATAAGACCCTTGTCGTGGTCATCCGTGGCTTTAAGCCCGAGGCAGGTATTATTCACCTTCGGATCCAGGCACTGCCACTTCTCGCACGGACATCTCGTGCAGTTACCCACCCTATCCCCCAGAAATGAAGAACAGACCTTACTGTAAGCATGCTTCTGTGCACTGCGATAATGAAAAGAGCCGAAGAGAGCATAACTTGTCGACTATAGAAGAGATGCTGGCTACTGTCCTCCACAAACTCTTTAAACTTTCTTAGCTATGGATTTATAAATCTAATACGCGTGAAGAGATGATTTTAACATGCCTTTTATAACTAATTTTGCGTTTTTGATGTAACTTACTGTCTTTTGTCATTTATTTCATTTTAAAATTAGTCATACTTTACTGTTTTACTCTTTTAATCTTGTAATTAATAAAAATGTTTAACTGACTTTTATACAAATTTTCAGAAAATTTTGCGAATAATATTGAACTATGTAATTGACAAGATATTTGAGCACAATACACAGTTCTTTTATATTATTAAAGAAGGTATGAAGTTTCATTTCGTGAAAATAATAAAGACTGTAGTTTAGTTTTCAGATTTGAGAACTTGTGATCTCATTGAATTCTTGCTGTTTTCCATTGATCTAAAACCAAATGTATTTTCCAGGTTCGATATGCATTCAGAGTATTGGGATCTTATAGACACAAATTGTTTGTCATGCGTATATCTTACAATAGCTAAAATTATTTCAGAATTAATCATTAAAACAAAAGGATATGAAGTGTGTTTCCTGTGAAGATAAAAACCGTTTCTTAGTTCAATATCGATAACCGTGTCAAGGTTTCCGGATGTTTGAATTGCGAGAGAGCTTCTTGAATCAGACTAAACACTCAGAAACTGTTTCTGGAAGATCATACAAAAACCCTAACATAAATTGGAAAGATAATACGATTCCGGAAACACTGTGTTCCGCTTAAATATTTAATTGGAAAATTGTCCCGGGGTGGAATTTTTTTAACTAAATACTCGAAATCTCTTTAAAAGTTTATTCAAACAAGTTTTTGTTTCTTTCTTAACAGCTCGTTTTAAAGGAAAATTACATTGATTCGTAACATTTAAGGTTTTCAAATTTGCTTCTTTTTACCGTGGTTATTCCAAATATTTAAGAAAATATTTAACTTCCCAATTATGGAATTTCCACAAATTAAAAGAATTAAAAATTTGCTGTTTATAATATTAGCTATTTATTAAAGATATCAATTATTACAGATTTTGCTATTAATATATGCAATGTGATATGTTGAAAATAATTAATTATGTTAGCGCCTATTCAGAATATATCAATTTGTACTGTTGCCTGTATATTACCTTAAATAAATAAATAAATAAAAATATCACTGGGAAGGGATAGATATAATCTTCTCAACAGTGTAACAGAAAAATAGCAACTTTTGAAAAATATATGAAGAATAAGACAATTATATTTTCAGTAATATTTCTAATGAGGTTCCTATTTCTTTTCACCGATTATCACTATAAAAATTGCATCAATTTTACAAATATAGTCTAAACAATATTAACAATACTTAATTTTAATGATAATCTACTTAGGACACCCGGCAGTGATTTTTAATTGATTAGCAAATCACTGTTTGCATCACCTGCTCATATAGAAAAAATGGGCGATTACATTTTCATAATGCGTAATAAAATGTGTGTATTGCTTGCATTTCCTTAATAAGAGCGTAATAATGTCAAAATATAAGTTTTAAATACGTGAACATAATTTCAATTTGCTTGATAGGAAATGTGTATATTATGTAAATACAGTATATTGTGTTTCCAAAATTATTATGTAATAGTTAGTGTTCCTTGCTCTAGAACCATTAGCATTTTAAAATAGTTTGTAAGAAACAAAACTTTCAATACTATTAATTTAATCTGACACAAATTTCTCACAATATTAGAGACCATAAATTAGACTTCATTTTCATGGTAAAGAACTCGATAAAAAATGTCACAGCCCATTCCGTGACCGCTGCCCGCTGGTTCGTCAGCGTCCACGGGGTTCAGAACTTAACGTCCAGTGCAATTGGCGGGTGATCCTCGCGCCCGCGCGCACCAATCCGTTTCGTTTCCTGCCCTCTCGGTTGCCTCCTCTTACTTCTCCCCTCACCTCCCTCTCCTGTTGCCCCTGCTCACGTTGGCGAGGCAGCGTCACTGACCTCAGAAATTGCTCCGCCCCTTTGGGATAACTGGGAGGAAAATCTTTGAGGGAGAGGGGACGTGTCCTGAAACAGACAAAGCCAATGATAAGAGCGGGGATACGCCTCGACGCCAGGATTGGTCAAGTGTCAGCGATGGTTGTCCAAGCTGTGGAAAAGCCAGATTTGGCCGCACAAGGCTCGCCCATATTCTGTGAGTGACATACATTCTGAATATTAGTATGTTAATGACCTCCATGACTGTACAGATATTGCCAACATGATAGGAAGAAAGAGTTCTAATCTGGAATAAACCTTGAAATTTGATTCCTTAATCATTTATTTCCTTTAACATATGGGATACTTGTTTCTAGTTTCTGTTTCTTAACCTTCAATGTCACGATTAGCTGTACAGTCAGCATTCTTTACAAACCTTTTTGTTTTTCATTTCTTGGAGATTTTCCTTGAAAGAACTGTGATGAGACACAATTTTTTTCTGAAAGAAAATGGCATTTAAATAGAATTTATATTGTTTCTTTTCAATTATAGGATAAATACTGATATGAACAAGTATAAATAAATGTACAAAAACAACACCAACTAATTACAAATGGTATTGTTTCTACAATGTTATGATTCCAAAATGAGAATAATTTTCTGAGATAATTTTTTTCAATACACAGCTACAATTACATATTTCAAGGATAATTGTTCCCTTCTTAGTAGGTGCTATGTGCAATAGTTTTCTAAAATCATAAGGTAATTTGTATAGTTATGCTTAGTGGGTTTCTTATCTCTGAATATGAAGAAAATATACAATATTGAAATATGGGTGGATTTAAAATCAGTAATTCAAATTGCTAACAGATTATCTTGATTAACTTTTCCTTTATATTTCTACTTGTGGAAATTGTGGAAATTGCGTTTGTTTGAAATAATCAGATTATGAAATCCATTTCACCGTATTTGGTTTAGACTAAAAAATTCCACTGGGTTTGTATATTTCTTTGAAATTCGTCTCTATGCTTGAATATACGTTCATTGAAGAAATAGAACTTTATTTATAAACTACATTATCAAATTTCAACATTTCACTCTTGAAACTTAAAGGGAAGTATTTCCAATTTTGCTCAGATATTTTTTTGTAGTTCTACTTTTATCAATGAGAATGTTTTTGGCATTCTAAATTTATGATACGGTCAGAAGTTTCCACAAAGTAAACAGGTAACTGGATACAAAGGTCTAACCTAATATCATAACATCAACGCAGATTTGGTAAGGTGTACCAACATAGATTCCCGCGATGGTAGACAAATAAGTAATGGTTATTTAACTTTCATAATTGAAGTTTATGAAATATTATTAAGGAAAGAACTAAGTTTTTTTTAAACTATAGTTTTGTTTCGCCAGTCGAAGAAAATATAATATGAAATGGAAACCAAAGATAACTTTGGAACTTCTGTATTTTATTTGAATATACCGCGCCCGGCGATATTCAGACGTCAACCAATGACGAGCCCTAATTTTCTTATGGTTCCGTATGAAGGCAAGGGACCTAAATGTGCGTGCAGTTTTCAGACCTTCCCGGACTTCGAAATCATTTCCCCTCAAATCCACAAAAAGGTACATTCCTGTAGCTGAAGCCTTTGAGACGGTGAATAGTGGCTTCATATGCTGACATATTTCAGTCAATCGAGAATTGTATTATATTTATACTCTTCACTACTATTTCTATTTGATGTTTATTTTCTTACAAAATTCCCCCTTATACATCTTTGCTAAGTGACTAGAATATGTTTGAATGGTAGCTTACCAAATACGCCATATATCCTGCATTTTTGAGTAATTTTGATTTTTTTTGCGACTCGTGTTAAACGGATTTTTTTATTGTAACAGTCCGCTACGTGAGGACGCGCAGCGCTTTCCCTGCTAACGCGCGCTCAGGCAAGGAAAGCTGAGCGCAAAGAAAGTTAAAATTACTCAAAAAATTTTTATGTAACATACATTATGTATATCATTGTATTTAGTAAAAAAAAACAGTAAAAAACTGTATGTGATGTATGGGGGAGAGACTCATCTACGCACGCTTTTTTGGTTCGTCTTTTTTCGCTCGTTATGATAGACTATCAAAAATGTATTATTCCATTTGAAATACCTCAAAGTTACTTCAATATCTCGTAAAATACGAGTGATAATATAGAAACAAATACATGTATCAATTCGCCCCTTTCCCTCGTGCACTTCCGTGAAAACTGCATTGCAATAACTTCAACGGTTCAAAACCTGCAGGAGGTGCTACAGTTTACGTGACTAATTCCGTATATTGTAACTTATGATGAAGTTCGACGTGTGCCGAAATGGCGGCATTTTTTAAATTAAATCTAAATATAACATTAGAAATTTTGAAAATTCAATTGAATTGAAATAATCGAACCGTATAATCGTAAATTTTAATTGATGCATATATTAATTGGCCTAAATGTAATTAAATTATTTGAGCTGATTAATATAAAATTATCGATTGGCTTTCTAATTGCGACAATCTAAGTGACGAATAAATAAAATAAATCCACAGATTTTGTTACTTATGTTATACATGTTACATATGTTCTACATGTTACCCGAAATGAACTACTATTTTTCAACCATCAAAATGTCAGGTACAGATCCGTTTATTTTATTTTATTTTATTTTATTTTACGTCAAAAAAACAGTTAAAAACTGCGTATGACGTGCTATGGGGAAAAGTGAATTGTGTGCACATTTTCAAAATTCTGTGATCCCTACACTAAGTCTAATACTACTTAAATTTTGAATTTTTGAAAGGGAGAGAAAAAAAAACAAAAAACTCCCATATAATAAAATCTATTTTCAAGGATAAACAAGCAATAAATTTTGAATTTTGAAAGGGAGAAAAAAACAAAAAACTCCCATGTAATGAAATCTATTTTAAAGGATAAATAACCAATAAATTTTGAATTTTGAAAGGAAGAAAAAAAACAAAAAAACTCCCATTTAATAAAATCTATTTTCAAAGATAAATAAGCAATAAATTTTGGCTCTTATTACTTCCTGCCGCGACAACATGGAAACGATAATTTGAATAATTGTATTTCCCACTGAATTCTAGAAGACGTGCACAGAAAATGAAGTTACATTTATGTCCAGAAGCAAAACAAGGGGCCATCTCAGCATTTGCTCAATGGATCAGGGAAACGGGACGAAAAACCTGATCGAGATGGGGTCATTGACCCGGAAGCTGTAGTACAATAGTTGTTACAAGTTGATTATACTCATTTATACAGTCCAAATGGTAAATAATGCATTATGTATCATTGTTAAAATTAATGTTCCTTTTCTTGTGATGCTCAGTATAGTCTCTAATTGTATAGAAACAGTTATGCAGCAGAAACGATTTCACTTGGGATTTAAACTTTTCTATTGAATTTAATCGTTTAATGTCATCTGGCAAAGTGTTGAAAATAATGTACATATATTGTATGTGAATTTTTGCTTAATGGGCTATTGATACTGTTACCTGATGAATATGATTTCTACGTCAGGTGTTATTAATAGACTTCATTTCTGAAAATATATTCCGCCCTTGAAGCAAACCATTTTGCAAAACCACTGATTCGTAAATAAAAAGACACGGTAATGGTAAATTCTAAGATTAATCAAGAGAAGGCCACATGAATCACGTGGGTGGGATTTGGTTATTATTCATTACCGTTCGTTTTTGTAATCTAAAAGTCTAGGACTATAAGATGTATTTCCCTTTAGATCTTATGCCATATCTCAGACTGGGAATGAACATTCATGAAGTATACACAACGAGCAGTATGAAGTGACTGAATTTGCAGAATTCTGAACGGCAGCAATAAACTTAATTTTGTATTTCAATTCATTTAAATGGACGTTCCATTTAAGGTTTGACTGAATTGAAGACCTAAAATTTTGTTGCCATAACATCAGTCAATGATACACTGTTCATTTTCAATGCAGCACAGAATTGTTTATTTGAAATGGAAAACTGCATTAAAGCCGTTTTCTTTTCGTTTACTATTAATTTGTTATTTCGGAACCAATTTGAAACATCTGATGCTGTACTATTTACGGTTTCTTTATTGCGAAGGATGTTAGTATCATCCGCAAAGAGAACCGTTCTTCCGTTTCGAATCGTCGAGGGCATATCGTTTACGTAAAAGTAGAACGAAGTAGGGCTAAAATCAGATCCTTGAACTCCACATGCAACGGGCAAAAGTCGGAAGGTGCGTACGTAATGTTCCATCATTCCAGTAAGGTATTTCAACTCTCTGAGGATCGTTGTTTGAAATTACGAACATAACCAATCTGAAACATCTATTTGAATTCCATATGAAGGTAATTTGGAAAGTAAAATGTCATGATCAATGACGTCAAAGCTTTTGAGATCTAAAAATAATCCAATAGGTGCCTCGTTTTGATCCAATGATGAGGCGACATCTTTAAGAAAAGAAAATATAGCTGTTTCCGTTGATTTTGATTTTCTAAATCCATGTTGGCAATCTGAAAGCGCGTCGTGTTTAGTGAGAAAGGTTTCCATTCGTACGTAAAAAAGTCTCTCTAATATTTTTGAAAAAACTGATAGAAGAGAAATGGGCCGATAATTTTGAATTTCATGTTTGTTGCCTTTTTTGCTTTTTTTGTTGCTTTGTTGCTTTTTTTCCCTAGCAAGCAATAATGTATAAGAACGAATTTTCTAAAATTAGTTTTTATCTATATAAATAATTTCTTCAAAAGAATTGTTTTAAAAGTGGAAAATGCTATTGTTCATATACATTTCAATGAATCTTTCATGTTCATACAAGTGTTTCTTCCATGTATTTTTTATTTGAAAATACTTCCACATCTGAACTAGCAGCGCCCGCCATTTTGTACGTCGTAATTTTGTTAGGGCACTCCCCCCTGCATCGAGATTGGCTACGATGGTTTGTGAGGCTCCGCCTGCGACGTTTCGTCATGACAAGGGCTGTCCAAGCCGTGCAAAAGCTCAACTTAGCCGCAGACGGCCGCGATCAATTTATGTTTCCAGTACTGTACATCAAAATTGCATTTAATATTATATTATGCTTGTGAGTTTTAATTTCTTTTTACTATTGCTCATTTTTACGTGGAATATTATTTAAAATAAATTGGAACGTAATTTCACTTTGATCCTCTTTGACTAGTACAGTGGTAGTTATCGGAGGGAACATTTTACTGACGTTAAGATCTGAACGCAAGTGATTTTTTGTTACATGTGGCTGTCGTGTGGTTACCCTTAAAAGCCGGCCGATTCTTTAGTTTAAAATGTCTAGTGAATCAAAAGTGGAGTTGTCACATCCAGAAATAAGAGAAAAAGTGAAAATCGTGAGTCGGAATACGGAGAGTACTTTTGTACTCTCTCGCTTGCTGACTGGAACACCAAAGCCATCTGAGGCAAGGGTAGCGAGCTGTCCGCTAGGTGGCCTCGGCTGAATCCTGCATGTCAACTGCTACGAAACGATTGAATGTAAAATTTTAACTTATAAAAGTTAGCATGTCGTAGAAAAAGTACTGTATGAAACTCGATGTAATGAGTATTAATATACTCGTGAGAAGTTTACGATACTCGCTCGTATCGTAATATCACACTCGTGTATATTACATTACCCATCATTACATCATCGTTTCATGATATACTATTTCAGCATCTATCGCGTGTATCAGACTGAAAAAGAAATTGCAGAGACGGGAAACATAGTCTAATTTGATGGTATTTTTGCCAACGAATTTTGACGTCAAATTCTTATAGAAAAAAAATTTTAATTAATTTTCGACATGATAACGTTGGAGCACTTGTCTCGAAATTCACTCATCATGAGACTTGTAAAAAACCACGGAGCCTTGTCACTGGAGTTGTACCACTATCAAAATAAATAGATTGCAATCTCCTGTAATTCATTTTTATTGTGATATGCTATGTCGTCTTCAGAAAGAACGTAAGAGTCCTATCACTTTCAGAATAAATATATAACATTTGCGCGGACCTGGAAATGGAGTTTAATCAATTTCTCAAAAAAGAGAAGTTGTACTACGGTTAAAATAACTCCTCAATATGTACTGAAAAGCGACAAAGAGTATTTTCATTTTTGTGTTGGTAATTGTTGTCGCCAACATGTCCAGAATTACCGGATGTATATCGCAATAATGCGTATAGTGTCTTTGTTATTGATTTATGTTTGCAATAAAAAATGACTTCCGGAGATTCCGCCAACCCTTCAACCTTGCATCTACATTGTAATCTTTTGCCATTATTTTGAGTGACTTGCGCTATTTTTTCCATAATTTTACATTTCTTTGTTTTATTTTAGTTATTTCACGATTGTAGTGCTTTTAATGAAATTCCTTATTCTTACATTATTTTTCTCAGCTACTATTTAGTCTGTTGATCAGTTATTTATATTTTGGTATTTAGGATGTAATTGTTCATTCGAAAGTTATCAATAAATACATTATGAAACGATGCATTTTTAAATGAAGCTGTTTCATCAAATATTTGGAGGAGCCTTGCAGCCTAATAGAAGCTGCCACTGATCCTCGCCCTCGCAGTAATGTACTATTCTTTTTCATATTCATTGTCTGAATTTTTTATTTGCCTTATAATATAAACGACGGACAAAGAAAATAATTTACGGAAAAATAGTAAAAGTGGAACAACACTTTTTCTCAATTTTGTAATTTTTTTATTTCAATCAACTATAAGTTGAAATCTATTAAGCAAAAAAAATTAGAACCAAGGACGTTTTGAGTTTGTGGAGGCCTTTTTTAAGGTCGCTTTTTATCTACTAGGTCATGTTGCTACCATTGGATTGTTTACATTGGGTAACTTACGAGAAAATCGACACGTATGGACAATACAGCACACACAAACATACATGACCGAGGAGGATCCCAGCCGAGGCAGCTACGCCGGCAGCCTTGACGACCTCGGCGATACAGGCCGGCGCGGTGCCCATTGTACCAGCTGGACCGCTGGTAGTTCCGCCTTGCATCAGTTGGTCGGAGGGCCTCACCATCGCATACCAGTTTACAGCTTTTTTGTTCAATTCTGGGTTTAGGTTGTAGCTCAGTTAATGTTACGTTTAGAATTCATACAAAGTAGGCATTTATTCCCTTTAAAATTGGGCGTATACTTGGGTTTCATAACGTGGCACGTGAGAAGCTTGTTTTCACGATGGAATATGGACAGCTTTCACGTCTTTCTCGGTTGTGCCGCTAGATGTCGCTTGATCTGCGCTTTGCGATACGGTCGCGAACATGCAACATCTAGCGACACGACTAAGAAAGACGTGAAAAGCCGTACCATATTCCATCGTGAAAACAAGGCCCTCACGCGCCACGTTATAAAAACCCAAGTGTATTTATTTTTACAAGCATACATTAAACAGCCTTGCTCATCATGGCCTCTATGCCAGCTGTGTTCACATTACGGAGTAAGTGTATTGCGGCTGCATTTTTATTTATTTAAATTATAACCAATGCAGAATGGTTACAAATTTTTTATCTAACGACCATAAATGCATACAATGATTTCAAAATCCAAAATAGATGTCAATTTTAATTTCAATTAACCTTTAACTATGTTCATAGTTATTGATTATTCTAAATTTTAAACCTCCCTCATTTCATTAGTCTTCGAGACTTGATACTTAACGATATGACACAATGTTATGGGGATTTTTCTATTTTCCATTTAGTGAATATGTAGAACTTTTCTACTGCCCATCCCATCATAACCATTTCGCTGCATCGTTGCTGCTCAAAATTTAATGTGTCCCAACACAAGCCATGTTCCAACCTATTTATTCTTGTAGTTTGGATGTTTTCTGCAAACGTCATTCAATTGTAGATATTTAATTTTCCTGCACTGTTTTTAAATCTGAGTAATTGTTGACTAATAACACTAAGAGGATGCAACGTTTTGTATGCCTCACATTTCCACTAGTGTTTAAAATTGTTTGTATCAAAATTTGGTTATGGTTAAACAAAGCTTAAGTGTCAACGCTTATTACAAATGTTTGCAGATGTTTTAAAAAATTCTTTTATTTTTTCTTATATTTCTGGCGACTTGTAGTGGTGCCAGTGAGCCATGGCTACCACTGACAAAACTAAAGAAAATAATTTTTTCACCACAAATTTGTGTGAAAAAATATAGCGATAGTAATGATAAAATATAGTTTCTTCAAAATATTTCTCTTTATAGTAATTCATTTGAACGAGTGCTTAGTCATTCAATGCTCTACCAATACTCTCTTCAGCAACGGGGCAGTGCTATCTGTCGCCCTCCTTCTGAACCTCTGAGCCACCTTCTGACTGGCACCGTTTTGCCCATTTAACGACGTGTTAAGAACGCTGTGTTGATGTGTATGCGTCTCTTATGGATGAGACGGTGCCAAAATCAGTAGTTCACGTTCTGTTCGATAGATGCACTAACTCACTATCTTCACAGTAGATATCTCTTGCTCTGGATGACCTATGCCTGGTACTTCGTACGTCTTTCTTTGTGTTTCGCACACGGAGGCGGCGTACGCGTGGGCGGAAGGGTTCCTCTTCTTCCTGTACCGTCTTGAGACCTCTTCAAACTATTGTGGCGCTGTTTCAGACTGACTATTTTTATTTGTTTTGATTATTTTAGTTTGTTTTCAATAATAAGCTTCATTGTAACTAAAAACACAGTCACTGTAAAATTAAATTTTGTTGCCCACGAATTTTATATTACTAAACCAGTTTTAAAATATCGCGTCGATATTTAGAAACATAGACGGTTTTTGATCGATGCTTCATTAACATCCATGTTTTAATTTAAACATCGATAATTCGTAACATCGATGTTTTGTTATAGATGTCGCATCACTAACTGGCACCACCAACAGAATTCTACCGGCAGCCACTGTTTCTGGCTAAACACGTGTTATTAAGCACCTATAATGGCGGCTCGTGGGTATTCGCACGTTCGCATGTGCACACCCAAATAATGCGGTGCAATGTTTCTTAAACATTTCTTAACATGAGGGAATACAAGACATCTCAGCGTTCCGAAACATGGTATTTCAAACCCGCGCCGTTCGGAAGCTTCGATTGACAATCCGCCGCCAATGCCCTTTCGTGACAGCAGGCTGGAGACACTCGAAATGCGGCGAGCAGACGAGGCGGTGGCCCCCTGGGGCTCAAGGGAAAGAGGAAATGGGGGCTTGGAGTGCTTGGGCCACTCCGGAACGTGCGGATATTCTCCCAGGCGCACCTCTGGAAGTGCATTGACATGTGGGAATATAACACTCGGCTAGCACAATTTTTTAAGAAAGTAAGTGGCATTGATGGAAGAAGGTGAGATATCTCTCAATTAAATGAGCCCCACCCTTCCAAATCAATTCTTCGGTAGCCCCGAAACGCAAACGCATTCTTGGCATGTTGCATTCATAAAATTGTGTTAATCAAAATTTATTTGCACATTTTAAAGGACTTCAATTACAATCCATTCCTAAGCATGAAAAACAAAATGTATTGTGAAAACGTATGTAGGAGGCTACTTTTAATGCCTTTTAAAAACCGAGTTAGAGTGTTCGTTTTCTGTGAAGTGTGTTTTACAACTGACAATGAATAGCGTCAAAAATATTAAAATAACATCAATGGAAAAGTCACAGACAAAATTCGAAAAGAAACAGCATTTACTAAGCAGCACAGACTTTGTTGTTTCGTCAGTCAATGTGAGACAAATTTTCCCAGATTTTTGAGTGGGTATAGAAACTTGTACTTTTAAGCTTAAATTTGTGGAGTTAATGGAAAATACTCCATAGAAAAGCAGTAAAAAGTTTCAATGAATGTGTTTCTTGACCCTTTGAAAAACTTCTGGAAGTCCCGAATCATGCGGTAACACACAAGTAGTAAATATTTCGGAGGTGCCGAGCAAAGTCGAAACAATGTTGTGAAAAGAAATTTTCAGCCCTCGTTGGTGATAAAAGAACTATTCAACATGTTATCAAAATTCAAAAGATGCCAGTTTCAATGGTCATTATCTATGTTAATGGATATATTGTTATGCTTGTAATGTATGCCTGTATGTATGGTATGTGTGTGTGTGTGTGAGAGAGAGAGAGGGAGAGGGAGGGAGGAAGGGAGAAGAGAGGGCTTGCACACCTAATAGTATGAACGAGCCACTGCACCTAAGCATCTCTAAGAATGAATTTCATTATATAAACAATAATAATACCCCAGTTGGTTTATCTATTGCGCTATTGCAACCAAAATACAAAAATTATTTAATCGACACTTATTTTCAAAATATTGAAGTTTCCACGAATTTTGAGTTATTAAGTCATTTTTGGGCACAACAGTTATTTATGCTCATTGTACTTTATTATTATTATTATTTTTTATTATTCTGTTGTTATTTTTAAATTATTATTATTATTATTTTTATTTGATATTATCATTACACTTCTCAATTGTTCTCCTGACTTTACTTCGATGTAAAAAAGTGCCACCAAGGTCACGAGCTGGACGGGAAGGGAACACTGTCATCAATTGGAGGCTTTTTTACAACTTAAATTTTCGGGATTGGAACTGCGATTGGATGACAATGTCCCCTCCTTCCAGCTCTGACCTGTTTCCGTATTTTTAAATGGAGTATTCCCCATGGGAGGGTAGTTCGAAGATAGTACGAGTTATAATCATAAAGCAAATTATATTATACGGGCATAATATCAGTAAAAGTTTATTATTTGCAATGTAATTTAATCCTTAGACCAACATCGGTAGACATCGGGTACGAAAAATAATGAACTAAATTATTGACATATTTCTATTCTGCGACTCTAAATAAGTCTACTGTTTCAACATATCAACCTTTCTCATTTGTGTCTATAAACCTGTTGTTTTTTAACAAATATTATGCAAGTTAAAAAGACATTTCCGCAGATTTCCGCCCATTGGCCGCCTCGGGCTGCGCCGTGGTGGCCACGCGCCGCGCCCCTCCGCGCCGCCGCAGGTGCGACATCACGACCCTGCACGCACCCCACACCCATCCACCAGGCGGGACCGATTGGTTGGTCATTTTGTGTTTTTAGGGGGCGTCAACTGCTGTAGTCCATTTGGTTTAGAAATTTGATTACCAGAATTCTCACTCCATTCTGCAACTATATAATAGTCGATCTAACTATTATCTGCACACGTTTTCTTGGGCCATCATTTCGGGAGATACAAGAGGAGTAAGGGGTTTAATTTATTTTTTTGACATTATTTTATCAAATGTGAAGTTAATTTTTGGATGCAAATTATTATACAGGAGCAAATATTTTGTTATCATATTTTGCAAAGAACTCATTGATATCATTCATTCTTAATTCAATCAAAGTTAGTAAAGGAGTGGGGGCAGGTGTTTTGAGGGTTCAAGAAAATGTACGCTATGATGTGTTGCTAGCGTTGAAAATCCTGCCATTTTCCGGACTCAATTCTAGGACCTCTCGGTCAGAGGCTCTGCAGTGACATTCTGGAATAGATGGCCCAAACCAGCCCAAACAGAATCCACCGAACACGGGCAAAAGTATTGCTTAAACAACACCAAAAGGGGCAGAATAACTGGCTTTCCTGACCACAGTTCTCTTTTTACTACAAATCAACCACAGATTTTTTAGAAAAAATAGAAATTCTTATGATGGAAGAGGAAATGTGGCAACATTGCATTGGACTGGATAGCACGAACGCACACATCACGCAGATTCTCGGCGCGACGGCGCTGAGAATATTCACCTGCAAAATTCCCCAGGCGCGAGTACCTAAGTATCGCGGCGCCCCTCGAGCAGCCCTCTATGATTGCAGCAGCGACGGCAGCTAGACTGAGTTCTAGTGCGATTGTAAATTAATTGCATAGGAGTTTATTTTAACTGTAGTTAAAAGTTAGCTTGAAGGCGTATCAACGAAAGTGATGTAATTGAGAAGTGAGTGCACGAACATTTTCGATTAACATTCAAAATATTTGTGAGCAAGTGAAGTGATTGTTTGACTTGAAATAATTTCAAATTTGTAAAATTCGCGCAGAATTTTATAATTAAATCCAGCATTTCATACTGCACGCTGAGACCACACGCCCAAAGTGTGGTAGGTAGGCCGAACATTTAAAGCATAGCTTCAGCACATAAATTATTCGAGGCTGGAAGCGCGAACAAACTTGCTACGAGGCGCGGCAGAGAAGGACGATCCCAGGAAGAGCGAAGCGTAGGTGGAAAGATTTGGACTGGAACGAGAATCGTCTGTCCGGAAAACGGAGAAGGGTGTGGAAATTGTAGGCGTAGCGGGTCAGAGCTCGAGGGAAGAAACTGGTAACATCGTTGGGACGCGAGCGAAGACGGTTGCGACGCGAGGAGCTGCGAGCGGCAGAAAATCCCCAAGATCACCTACAGGCAAGCGATGCGGAGCTGTTGAGAGTAAAAGAACTGGCAGCTTTTGTGCGGCGATCAGTTGGGAAGAGAATAGCCAGTAAATACACGACAATTCGTTTAAAAGTAGGTGAAAGGTCTGAATAGGTGGGAGAAGTATTCCGAACGATGTGAGTGGCAGTTTCAAGTTCATTATAAATGAAGCAGTAGCGCGTGTTATTGAATTCATTCAAGAAGCCATACCTTGGACAATTTACTTAAATAATTCATGATTTTCACATGTTGTACAGTTGATGTTATCTGGAAAAGTCATAGTTTATTTATTGTTTAAAAGTAATTGCTTTCTGTGATATGTAAAGGGTCAGATTTAAAGTAAGTGTAACGTGTATTTAAGTAACGTGTATGTTACGTTTTATTGTTTTCTCATTAAAGTTCAGTGTTGTAGTGAGTAAGAAGCCCAAGGCTAGCACCTGTGAACAGGATACGTTAGACCAAGTGTAAAACTCATTTTAAAAGCCGTGACTGAAAAACTAGAAGTAGAAAGAGTAAAATAATGTGTAGATAAAAATTCAGAAAGAGGAATGAGCAAAGTGTGAATTGTAATGGGTGAAAGTGTGTTCAGGCAGTCGAGGTGACGCCAATTTTTTTGTTTTGCCTTGTTTTCTGTTTTTTTTTCAGTGACCAACTATTTAAAGTGCATAATCCTATTATATAATTGTGCCACTGTAATTTTTCATTGAATATATGCTCATTTTATTCGTATTTTATCTAATTCATTGTGTCAAGGGTTCAGACCTTTCTCATACCCAAAAGATCCTGCTTCCTGAGAATTTTAAGCTCGCTTCACGAGCATTCATACTATCACGCACTCTTCACGTGTTGGAAGGTAGTAGGTGGGCGTGTTAGATATGAATCATATTTTCATAATTCATATGATATATGAAATGATTGGCTTTTACTTTCTCGTGTACTACAAATTTGTCCATACGTAGTATACACAAAATATTACAATGCTGGAGAAAATTGCGAATTTCGACTGAAAACTCGTAGATATGTGTCCCTGATTCCAAACAGTGGATAATTCTTGCTGAGTAGTAAATAGCTTCTATAATGCATGATATAGTCGAACCCATGTTTGAAGTCTTTGAAACCGAAAAATTGATTCACGGCAAAATGTTGATCGTCCGTCCGTCTGTGAACAACGCTAGCTGCAGCTGAAGGAAGGATTTTTATCAAATTGATATTCCTAATCATTATGGTTAATGTTGCGGCCCCTTGAATTTCAAATGAATATTTTGATTTTTGTGAGTACTTTATTTGACACATCAACATCTTCAACATTTTCTCAAAAATACCTCAGAATTGTGTATTAATTTTTTCTCAGATATAGAACACTTATATTTTTAGTGAAGGATCAATTTTTATTGAACTTCGAATTTTCGAAAACTGCAGAAGTTTTAAAATGTTTTGGCTGTATCTTGCGTATACTCTACTGGGATTCAATATACACACTTGGTGTATACTCTACTGGGAGTGATCCTACTACAGTACTATAGTAACTGCTGTTTGAATACTACTAATTGCAAGGAGAATCATGATTTGTTCCATCGCTATTCTTCTGATTACACTGCAACACAACGCCACATTAGTGAATAATTGTAGGACAGAAGGGCTTGGGAAAACAGGAGTTTGGGGAAATGGGAAAAAAGACGGGGGAAAACGGAAAAATTGGGGAAATGGGCTTAGAACAAAGTAATGGTTGGACAGGACGGGGGGACAAACTGGGAATTTTTAAGGAAAAGGCGTAAATATTATCCTTTAATACACCTTTTTTTTACCTTCAAAAAAAATATAATGGGGCAAAATTTTGTGATCACAAATTTTAGAAGTGGTGTTTTTTTAAGTATTTTAACCAAATGTGTCCCTTTAAATATAACCCCAAAAAAAATAAAAATTTTTGAAATATGCATTTATATTGATTGAAGGGAGAAGAGATGTCACCATCAACCCCCCGGTGGCTGTCTACCCGGGGTTGGACGATGAAAGAATAAAATTCCATTTTTCGGCGCCCTCCTACTCACGAGTTCATTATGAAGTTGGTGTTGTCAAGCGCCTTTCCTCTTGATCTGGTCGGCGTAGGACGTCGTTAAAGTGAAAACACCACCCCTGCAAACACCAACAATATAACAACGGTCCCAATAAATAATAAATTATATATAATTAATATTTATATAATTATAAAAAATTATAATAATATAAAAAATTTTTGGCCCTTGCGACAAAATCACCCCTTGCCCCTCAGCCAAAGGCTGCAGCAAAGGATCAAAGGACTGTAAAAACGTTCAACATATCGATACATCAATTTTTCTTACTTGTTTTAAAAAACTTTGAGTCTACCCCCGCTGGCTCTACAAGTCCTCAGAATACAAAAAAAATCATCAACCCTTATTAATAACGTAAAATGACTCAGAATACTCCATGGAAACTATTGGAAACGGATGGTTTTTTAAATTATTTTAAGGTGACCCCTGGTTGTCTAAATAAACCCTTTTTTTAATATCCTAATTCTGCTTTTTCTCGTATGCCATAAAGAACGGGACCGAAGCTTTCGATTAAACCAACTTTCGTACGTGGTGACTAGCGTACCAACAAATATAAAACTAGAACCCCTGGGTTTTTAAATTCCCGGGGGTGTATATAAAATTTGGAATGGACAAATGTGGAATTAAAAAAAAGGGGAAAAAATTCAAGATCCTAAATTCCAGCAAAAAATGGACAGGCTATAAGGCGACACTTACAGAGGGCCCTCAATGAATTAAGTGTCAAACAAGCTAGATTTTTAGATCATGCATCTTTAAAAGTAAAATTTCACAAATGGGGAAGAATCGCAAGTTCTAAAGACATCCTAAATACGGGAATTGATCAAAAAATCGACTATCTTTCCTCTGCTCAGTACTCTTTTGGGTTTATAAAATGGGTGAAACAAAAAAAGCCTCACAAAGAACTTGGTACAAAAGAACCAAGCATCCTCCAAAATCACGTCGAAAAAATTACGTTCCCCGACTTTGGGTCGTCGGTTTTCGTGGAACCAACCCCCAAAAAAATTCCTCGAAAATATTTTCCCGGAAACAAAACCCCTAAACACATAGTTCAGACTGTTTATCAAATGGATCCACCCACAATTAAGTCCCAAGGCCGGAAATAATTATACAGAACAGCATAAATAAAAACTGGATAGCAACCCTCTAAAGGGAAAACATCGTATGAAATTAGTCAAAAAAATGTTTAAAAAGCGTCGACTACTGGCTTTGGCGGTCAGTTTTCCCAAGACAAACTATTTGGCAATAAAATATCAAATTTCCCAACAGAATTACCCCAAAAGCAATAGTAAGAGATCCTCGGGTACAAGATGACAGATGTCGATATTCTGGATGCACATTTTCTCGAAAATGAAAAAAAACCCCATATCAGTTGGAAAGATCCCCATCAGAGTTCTTAAACCCCTTTTGGAATTAGAAAAGCGGCCTGGTTTGGTTCATTTTCCCGGGCCCCGGGCTAATTTTCGCCGAAAATCCTCGTTAGTTCGGCTTCCCCTTTCTCTACACCTTATATTCCCCCGTTCGTTTTATGCAGAAAGTAAAACCGATTGACAAAAATCAGTCTGTCATTTCTCGAAATAGATTTTCCCTTAATCGATATAAATGAATTCAGCTCTTTTTAGTTTGAAACGGGATTTTAGGTAGTATTTTTACATTACGCCAAAAAATGAAAAAATTTTCTAAAAAGGCTTTAAATTTTTGATTAAACGCCACTAGAACGGTGCAGATCTCCTTTTCCCCCCTAGTTTTTAAATTTTAAAAAGTTAAAATTTTCTTCAGTGTCTTCTACACATACAATAAAAGATGAATTTTCATTAATAAACCTTTCTTAAAAAACTTGAAAAAAAGTTTTTAATATTTTGAAAATTTTTTTTTTTTCAGGTTTTTTCATAAAATTAATCTTTCTAAATAATTTTTTTTCAAAAAAAGGCGAATTTTTTTTTAAATTTTCTTCTTTTTATATCTAAAACATTTAAAACTGAAGTTAGTCCCTTTTCCCCAAACTGTATTTTCAAAACTAAAATATAAACATTCCAGAACTCGTATTAAAAATACTTTTTTCTTAGATATTTCTAAATGATCAGTTTTTAAAAAAAAATATTTTTTTAAAAAGGGGTGGATTTCTTAACTTTTGTTTAAATTAAATCAAATTATTAAAAATCTTTTTCCAAAAATGAAAATTTTTTTTAAAATTGTTTCGAAATAAACAAAATCAAAAGAACGGGGTCTCTTTTTGAATTCTCTAATTAAAACATCGGGGTTAGAAATAATGGAAGGATTGTGTTGTTGTAGCCCCACAAGTTTAATAACGTACGGGCAGGGTGGGGACCAGCTACCACCGTTGTGGGGCCCCTCAAATTCCATTAAATCGCAAAAAGAAAAATCCCAAAAAAAAAAACCCAAAGGGAAGGAAAAAGTAGTAGATTAGGCGGTCAAATGGTACATTCTACATTCTCTCTCGTTCTCGAAGAAAAGGTCACTGATTTTGCGTTCAAAAACCCCCCAATGGAAATGCTAAGACGGGGGGACTGGATTTTCTCGGTAGCCAGTATCCTTGCTGCGTTTTGGGAAGGCCCCAAACTAAAAAAACAAAAATTTTATTTTAAAATTAACTAGTTAATGTGAATTCCCCAATTAACATTATAATTTTAAATTTTAAAAAACACAAGTACCCGTAAGTTTTTGACAATCAATGAGAATTTTTCGTCAAAGTCTTTGTTTTCCACAATTTGACTTTTCGCATTTTCCTTAAATAAATTTCAGGTATAACAATTAAAATTGTTCTGCAGCCGCTCTGCCGTTGCCAAGGGGAAGCCGTAAATGGTTATCTATCAGTAGTAAGGGTTTGATGACGGCGATGACTTACAGAGGGAAACGGCGATGTAAAGAAACCGTGCGCGCTTTATATCTTAGAAAACATGAAGCCTGACTCCCCCCCCCCCCCCCAAAAAAACTGTTAATATTTAACCTTGAATTATCTCGGATGAGAAAATGCGGGGAAAAAAAGTTAATGGCTTTTATTTAAAAATTCAAATTGATTCTTATAAAATAATGATTTTATTAATTTGCGGGCAACTGCTTCTTATTTTTTAAAATTTTTGCAAAAACTGGGGGTGGCAGTGTTTCTTGACGAGATCAGGCGCCGTCTCACCGAGTTTTCAACCGGGACCAGGACCCCCAGGTTCGCCTCCCCCCCGGGCCCGGGTCTAACTCTGGCCTAAAAATGTCTTCTGACTCGGGGGCGTGGTTTGTTTTAAAGTTGGGTTCCGAAACTCCAGCTTCCCTGGTATTTTCGGGAAACCTGGAAAGCTGGTAAAAAACGCCGGCTCCTCCAACCCGCTAAGCCGACCAGCTCTGGGCGAGTGTCGATAAACCCCACCGACGGGGCTCGCACCGTGGGACCTCCCCCTCCCGGGGGTTTCGTACCGTGATGGCGCCCGGGCCCGGGGCCTGCCGAAAGACTGGGGCGACCTCGGCCGGCACGCACGTTGACGATTTGGGTGGCGCGGCGGGGGCAGCCAGATGCCCACCGGGACCCCGCGCCGCTGCCCGGGGCATTGGCCCTTCCTTTTTTACTCATTCGCTATTTCGGGGTTTTCCCCGACAACTTGGGGTTTGTTCCTGATCCGGGGGTGTCGATGTTCTTCCCCACTGGATTGGCCGGCGCCAATCCATCGGATTGATTTTCCCGGGGTTTTCCCCCCCGGGGTCCGCCCCCCCCGGGAAAAAACCAACATCTCGACCTTTTGCTAGTGGTGTGTAAGTTTGTGGGGGGAAGGGTGGGTGCCAAAAAAAGGTGAAAAACCGCGGGGTCCGCCCCCTTGTTAGAGTATTCTGGCATTCGCCTGGTTTGATGGAAAAAACACGAAACCCGTGGCCCGGGGCCCCCTAGAATTTTCTCCAGTTCGTCGAAACCCTCCTGCTATCTAACTAGTCTCAAAAAACTTTCCCCCCGTCGGACCAGCCCTTTGGGCCTATCGGGGGGACACTGGAGACATCGGTTGATGCTCTGGACTCTCCCCCGCGGGGCCCCCCCCAGCCGGGACAACTCTAAACTCCTGACCGGTCTCCCGGAATATGGAATTGGGGGTGTTGGGGGGTGGGAAAGGGGGGATAGGACGGAAGATGGAGGACAGATCGCGCGGTCCCTGGCCTGTTGATAAATTCTGCCGCGTTCCCCGGTGTTGATCTGAGAAAAAACGGAAAACTACCAAACAGAGCAGCCGGCCCTGAATTCTCCTCCGGGGCGACTGAATTCGACCCAGCTGAAAAACTTTGAAAATCCCCCCATAAAACGGGGCTCGACCCGGATTCAAGGCGTGTTCAGACCCCCCTTTCGATTTTTTCCCCCTTTTGTCTTATTTGTTGTTTCCCCCCTTCTCCCGGAAATCGAGGGGTTCCGTCGTAGTGTTTAGTGTGGGTCGAAAATCCCCCCTCAGCACAGAAAGGGGGAAACGGCTGAACTGGGCCCTAGGAAAGACAAAATTCCCCTGACAAAAAAAATACTTCAAAATTTTTTCACTTTCACAACCAAAACCCAATTTTAATCATTAATTTCATTTTTATCCCGAAGAATGTTGATTGATGAAAACTCCCCCAACAATTAGAACATTTCTTTAAACAAGGCTTTTTTTTTTGGCAACAACCGAAAAATAAGGGTTCTCCACAGCCAGAAAACTTTGACGAACAAATCTTAAACCCCCCCTGGTGAATTCAGCTAATGCACATTTCAAAGGAAAAAGGGCATTTCAGGGTATGTTGATTAGTTTGGGGGTTTTACGATACAAGTTAAATTTTTTTAATCTTTTTTAAAATTTTTGATGTCGGGGGCAGAATAATTAAAAACCTAGAATCCTTCTACATCAAAGTCTATTGCCAAAAAAACCCCCTTCCATAAAAAAAAAACAGTTGGGTATTCCAGGGTACGTAAGTATTTTTGGATAATAATGGAAAATTAGATCCGTGCTAATATAAATTTTTGTTTTTTGCTTTTTTTACTCTCTTGTTTTTTAGAACAAGGTAGTCGATTATCCTTTTATTGCGGGGGGTTTTCTGGGGACCTAACGACTCCCAAATTTTCCTTCATTGGAGTTCAGTTGTCTTAACTCTGAATTCTCGGGCGGCTTTCCCGCATGGGGCACGGCCGGGGGGAGGGGAAGGGGCCAAACCTGAAAAGGTCCGATTTTCTCACGATCTTTGTGGAAAAGTACAGGATGAACTTGGTCAAAAAATAATAATTCCAAATTTTTGGGAGAGATTTTACCAAAATAGGTCTTTGCTAGAACAAGTGACGTTTTTTTTAAATTTCTGATTTTACCTAGAATTTGGAAAAAATGTATAAAGAAGGTTTGGAAGGTTAATAGGAAAACAGTTTAAGCCCATTGTGGAAATTGTTGAAATACCCCATACTAGTTAAAAAATCTTAAAAAATTCTACATGGGAGGATTCGTAGTTTAAATCTTGGTAATTTAGTGTTGATTTTAAAAATAAATTGAAAACAAAAATATTACAGGAAAAAGGGTGATTAAATTTAAACAGGTGATGTAGATGTCTGTACAAGTAAATTGTTTAAATATAATGTTTTTCAAGTTTATACATTAATTTGGGGAAAAGCTGGTGGAATTTTTTATTTTGACCTTAAATACCATAGATCATGGTGAAAAGAACAAGGAAAGTTCTCGAACTTTAAAATAGTCACTAATGTTTTTTTAATTAGAAAATAATTGGTGTTGTAAAACACAAGGACGTGTTTAAAATTACTGTAATAAGGTTATGTTTACAATTAGTGTTTGTGTTTTTTATAAATAATTTGTTTTATTTTGGGGAAAACGGAAATATTCTGGGAAAGCAAAATTTTTTTTATCAAATCGAGCTAAGTTCCCCACTTAACTTTTTTGGGGAGACACAATATTTTTAAAAAACCAAAAAAATTGCCTTCAAATATAATGAATTTCGGTGCCCCGCCAGAATTTTTAAGGGAAATTTATGAATGCCTTTCAGCTGTGACTTCGTGTAACCTCGACTGATATGGCGCAGTGGCAGGCGAATTAAAGCGCCTGTAACTCGAGGACAGTTGGACGAGAAGTGTTTTAGGAGGCCAGCGGCCCAGTGCAGGAGCGAGAGACTCCCGAGGTTATTAGGCGCAAGGTGGTGGCAGTACGCCGCCGTGGGTTTATAATAGTGATTTATGAATCAAGGCGTTATAAGGGTTCTAAAGATCGAGAGCGACAAAATGCCGAGGCCTTTGGCCGAGATCATTGAACCAGTTAACGCCCGTGTACATATATAATTTTATTTGTTACCTTATTTTACTTATTCAATTTACGTATTTACTAATTACATAAATATTAACTGACTCGGTTTGATCGTTTCATATTTCCCTCCATAATTCCTTTCATAATTTCCTCTATACGAGGAACATGAGCATCATTCAACTGTTTTCATATTTCCCTTGGAACCGATCCTTTCGATCAAAGTAAGTTATACTGTATATCGAGTTTCGTATCAGAAGAACAACAAGCTGTAACGTATCAATAGAAAATAAAATGTTTCTTAATGAAACTATATGCATGTTTTGAATTTCCAAGTGCAGGAACGTGCAGTGAACATGTGGGGTTTGGAAATATTTCAGAGAGCATTTGAGAGAATATTGTTGAGAACATTTCAGGAAATATCTAGGAACGTTCGAAATGTGATGAACTTGTAATGGAACAATATAGACAATCATAAAGGGGACATGCGGAGGACATCAGGGTAGCATGGAAACAAGTGACGAACATGGAACATGGAACACAAAAGAACATGCAGAGAGAACATGGCGAACATGGTAGGAACATATAAAAAGTGAAATTAACTTTGATATATTATCAATTTTATGTTGTTATTTTCAGGTTATCAAACAGATTGGACAGCCTCTTCCTCAAACGTAAACAATTTCCCAAATTGTCATATTAAAGGATGAAATCAATTATTATCTATTTCGAAATAATTTTTACTACTTAAGACTAAGGGTCCCTATGAAAATACTCATTTCCCACCCCTATGCACTTACTATATAAACAATAAGCAAGTATTATTGTTTGCTAATGTCGATAAAATTTCAATTTGAGCACAAAGTGCTCAGGAAAATATCTTAATCAAATCTCAAACTTGCTAGTGCTTGTTCACCAGTAAGTCTTCCACTTCCTGACTGTGTACACTGCATCAGAAATAATCAGAATGCGCTCACCACAATCTTTCTGTCCTTGCAGTAGAAAATATAGAATATAATAATCTAGTGGTCCTAATAATGTAAGTTTCTATTACTTACCCTTCCCATCAATCACAGAAGCTCCCAGAATCCAAACAAAAATACCTCGAACAACTGCATACGGAAAACATCAGTTAGTACATAATTCTTTCATTATTTCACGATCATAACGAGATCTTAAACATTACTTGGAAATGTGGGTGTAACTTAGGCAGTAAGGTGAGTAGGTGCTTCCCCATATTTCGAGCTTCAATTATTTCATAATCATGCAACATATCAAACACATCTTAAAACGTTTAAATTACTATGGAATACATACAAAACAGTAGCATTGTGCGTAAAAAAATGTACAACGAAGATTTAATTCGAAGGAGGTTCCCTTCAATTCCCCGAAATAATCTTCCTATATTTCTCGGAAGCACTACATGCGACGTCGTATTTCAACGCTGTTCCGGGCAGCTTAATAGGGTCAGCATTTGATACATGGACGTAGTTAGGCTCAAGTGGTTGCCTTTTTGTTGAGTATTCCCCAATGTGCCCACACAACTCGGGAAATAACTTATTTTCGATTTGTAGTGCATTGAAATACCAGCTACTGAACAAGATCTCCTTAGTAATGTGCATATTTCTTGCAGTGAGTGTAGATGGGGAAGTGGGATTTGTAAAATTAGTTCACTTCGCTACCTTCACCTTTACATGTATATGGTTATATTACGTCATTTTATTTAATATCAGTAGCCAGTCATAAAATAAATACCTTTGTTATTTTATGTCATCTATTGATAAATTTTCCACAACGATTCGAACTCACTCCCATCATGAGGCTAAACCTCAATTCACATTTACTAAATCATTACATTAAAATTTCAAGATTGATCATATTTAATTTATCTAAATACTTTTAATTTGTTCTTACTAAATTTAATTAAGATTGTAATTTATCTTAAAATATGTTTAACCTGTATAACGCAACACCACTTAATTTTACAATTATGTATATTAATTTGTTTAGTACATAATATAACTGTCAGTCTTTTTTGTATAATTTGCATTATATATCCTATACTGTGTTACTACTTCCTTTTATGTTTATTCGACTTCAACGTCTTATGACAGACCGTTCTTTTTCAATCCGTCATGTACACTGAGAGATGTCACATCTGGCGTCTTACTGGAACGAGAGAGTTGTGATCGATTCTTTAATTTAATATTTTCTTTAATTTAATATTTACTGGTTTTAGAAATAAATCTTGATACCTTTCTTTTTCTTTGTATATAATTTTTACGTCATCAAAATTTATTTTTATATTTCAAATCAATGTTTTATAATGGAGTTGTTTTCCTGGTATTTCTTTGAAATTTTTTGTAATTTACTTTGTTTGTCCTATGTATTTCATGTCACAATCATGGCATTCTATTTCATACACAACATTTCATTGTCTTAGTATCAATTTTGTGTTTGTGATTTTTACCATTTTCAATTTGTTGACATTTTATATTTAGAGTTGATCTTCATTTGTCTTTAATCCATTTGTTTATTTTGTTTGGAATTTCCAGTAAATATGGCAATGTTATTCTATTGATTTTTCTTTTTTTACTAAGTTTATGTTTAATTTATATTTATATAGTCATTTCTTTATAATTTTTTAATGAATTTATCAGGATAATTATGGGTTTTAAAAGTTCTGTAGTATTTCAATATTCTGTCTTACGTATTAACTTCTGACAAACACTTTTAAAAATATTTAATGGTAGAATGACAAATTTCTAATTAAATTTAATAAGAATAAATTAATGTTTTAATAATATTTTAGATAAATTGAATATGAAGAATCTTAAATTTTAATTAATTTTTTGTAATTAATGTAACATATTTTTTAATGTTTAATTGATTTTTAGCCTGATGATGGAAAAAGTGATTCCCCAAAATGGAAATTTTTTAAAAAAAATTTAAAATATCAAATTTTTTTCCATAACTATTTTAAATTTAAAAAAAAAAAGGATAATGTTTATATAAACTTTCCCCTTTTTTATTATTCCCTTTTTCCTAGATTTCCTTTTTTTTTTGACCTTGCAGATCTGAGATGGTTTCACTAATACTACTAAAAAGGGGCACATATGGCCATCATAATATTATTCTATTATTTTTATTGCAGGATATTGACTAAATTTGTTTTTTTAAAGGGAAACCCCTATTTTTTGCTTCATAACAAGCGTGAAGACAAGTTCAAACACATATCGCCATATGTTACATAATAAAATTTCGAAAATCAAATTTTAAAAGACCCCAAACTTTTCCTTTTTGGGCAAATTCCGGGTGAAATGCGGCGGCCATTCCCTTCCGTTGCGTTGACCTTGCGGAAAAGGGTTGGTGCAATGTCAAGGGCTCACAAAACCCCGATTTGCTCTTTGACTCCCCTCATTGGGAAAATTTTCCCCATGCCATGTTCTGAGCAAATCGACCCCAAGTACTATTTTTAATTAATGAAATACTACAAAATTTGAAAATATTTGAATTATTCCTGAAAAAAAAGGAAGATTGGATAGTGAAAATTTCTGAATTAATTGCGTGTGCTTCAGAAACCAAAATTTCTCTTTGAAAAAGAAAAACCCCCCTACAAAAAAAATGTGAAAAAAAAATAAAAAACAAAATACAGAAAAGGTAAGTTCAATTCTAGAAAAAGCGATTTTAACATGTACTCAATATGTACCATCAACGGATCATTTGAGCGTGTAAAGCGTTGAACAAATTCATTTTCCCGTGAAAGGGCTGACAAGATGGGGTTTGCGGCGCAGATCTTGATTTGTTGGTCGGGGTCTTTGCTCTTTATCGTTCCCCTGAAAATAGCCCAGGGCGAAGATCAGGTATTGCCGGCCTTTTACCGCACGCCCCCAATATCGGGGGGAACTTTCATTCACCGCTGCCACAAGCGCATTGGGCTGGACATCCGTCATTTGCACCCAAAAAATTTCTTACCCGGGGAATTTCCCCCAGAAGCAGCAGCAATGTTTAAAAAAATTTTTGTTTTGTTCTTCAAATGCCCTCATGAAATGGCCCTTGATGGTGTCGTTGAAAAACCCCCCAAACATTAATACTCCCGCTTTTGGTTCTAAACCCACGGGCGGGATTTCATCCCAGTGTATGTTGCGTGATTCCCCTACCGTGATTTAAATGTTGCCTCTAGTAAACATAGTCTTCTTAAAAAGTCCTAAAATCATCTCCCTGTTCCAAACAAAACCAAAAAAACTGACAATTTTTCCCACCTTAAAGCTTTGAAACAAATTTGGGTGGTGAAACTTGATTTAAATGGGAGGCCTCGCACAAATCCCGGAATCTCGGCAATTCTCAGCTGATATGGGGTTTTTTGTGGGGTCAAAAGGCGGCCTGTTTTATTCGTTGCCCTTCTGCCCCCCAAAGGGGTTTACTTCCATTTGAAATTTTTACAGATTTTTAAACAGTCAGGGCGAGGCCCCTCGTCTGGATATCTTTCACTTGCAGCATTTCTTCCCTTTTCTTTGCATTTCTCCCAATTCCCCTTTTAAAATTGGCGCCCCCCGTTCGTATACATTTTCCCCGGATTTTCTCCCTTTTTCCTGCGTTTACAAATTTCTTTAAATCTGGAATTTCCCCTTTTGTTCTGACTGCATTTCCTTTCCCCACCCCTTTATTCTACCTCCTTTTTGCCATTGGGCATCCATTTTTCCCCTTCCCCCGGCCCCGGAAGGGAAACCTTCCGCATTTCACCTAATTTCCCTTTAAATTAAACCAAGGGGGTTTGTTTTTAAAACTTTTAAATTTTTCAAAATTTTTTATGTAATTTTGGCGTTGATTTTATAACTCTCTTTCCCCCTTTTATGATGAGCAAAAAACTAGGGGGTTTTTAAAAGAATTGTAATATTTTGCAAAAAAAAATGCAATAGAATAATTTTGCATGGCTTTTCCCCATAATTTTTTAGTGAAAACCGCTCTCAGTATCTCAACTTTCGGAAAATTGAAGGGCATCTTAGGGGGGCCAAAATTTTTAAATTTTTCCAAAATATTTTAAATTTAAAATTTTAAATAATTTAATAATAATAATGCCCCCAAATATCTTCCCTTTTAAGGGGACTTTTTAAGGACCTTCCCTCTTATAGGAACAAAGTGGAAAAACACCAGAACCCGGTTTAAGAGTCGTCTTGGTTTGGAACCGGTATATGACAGCCTATTAAGGACGAGTCCCAGAAGACACCCCGGGTGGATTTTGGGAAAGCCTTATAGAAGCCCTTAGTGTCGAGGGGTGAAAAGGGAAAAACAAAGGAAAGAAAAAAGGATTAAGATTTTTCTCTGTATCACCTGTTGGGGAAAAAATTGTTTAGGTTAGGGGAAGTTCATAAAAAATTCTTTTCAAAACCCTCTATTCCTCTTCGAAAAGATTTTTATAAAATCATTAATTTAAAACAAAAAAGTATCCCCATTGTACAGAAATTAAGGCCAAATGTCGAAATTCAAAGGGCATGGCCCAAATCAAACAGTTTAATCTTTGTTCGACATTTATAAAATTAGTTTAGAAAACAATGACACGATTCTCACTTTTGCAATCAAAATCCAAATTTACAACATGGGATTGCGCAAAAAACAATATGAAAAGGAAAAAAAGGCTTTAGTTGCTCCTTCTTTTCTAAAATTTTCAAAACCAACTCAACAAAAACATGCAACCAACTAAGTTGACAAATGAATAACGCCCGGAAAATCGGCAAAATTCAACGTTTAACAAATTTTACGTGATCTATTTGAAAGCGGGTGGAAACGTTAAAACATATGATTTTCTTAAAATTTCCAAAAAAGGAAGTCAAAAAGGGGCATTGGTGAAAGTGCCAAATGAAATTTGAAGCGGGCATTAACAACGAAAATGAAATATCCGAATTTTATACTCTCAAACAACAACTCAGCGTTGTGATAACTCCCAGCCAGAAGCAGAGTCGGGGTGACGCTCCGCTAGTGGCAGGGCGCGCCCCCTCCTATACCCCTTCGCGGGTTAAAACCCAGAGCCCGGCAGCGGAGCGCTTCTGCCCCATGCACCTTCAGCTCGCGACCGCCAGGCCGTGGCGTACCCGGCTCCCGAGTGGGCGCAGCCGGACTTCGCTGCCGCCGCTGGCAAGGCGATAGTAGTCACGACACCTCACCCTGCTGACCGTCGACCGTGCGGCAGAACGCTGTCTGCCCTAATTTGTATTTGTTTATTGTCATTTGTTAAAATTTATTTTTATTTGTTGGTGCAAAGTAAGCCACTGAAGAAACATCGGTGTTCACCTTTCACCCTGGATCCTGCATCAACAAGCGTCTATTCTCAACGATTGCGACGCTCTACCAGAAGTGTTAGAGGAAGAAGACAACCAGGATTTTCCAAACGCCAGAAGACGTTCTACGAGGATCAAAGGGAGAAGTTCATAAGGAAAGTTGCCAGAGAATTGGGCAATACAAAATCACTGGGCGAAATATGGTCAACAGAGAGCCATTTCCAATCCAATGCGGTCTGGCTGAGCGAAGCGTCAAACAACTCAAACAAGATCAAAGATGGAAGTTTCTGATATACTCAATGAATGTTCTAAAAGCGGTCATTAACCAGTTACAGAATTGAAATTCCTGGCTCAAATGGGCTTCATAATTTTCGGATCAAAAGATTGACCTGCCTACATGAGAAGATTTTTGATGCTCATAAATCACTATCTGAACCACGGTGAAGAATCCAACTGTTTTATGGAGGATAACTTCAGAAGCCAAAAACAAGTGATGCAACAGATCCGGATAGTTTCGACATATCACTTGCCTCAATGGATTATATAAAATCATAACTAGCTGTTTAAAGTTCGTCATAGAACAATATTGCAAACGAAACAATATTCTCTGGAAGACCAGAAAGGCTAGTTCTAAGGACTCGTTGAGTTGCAAGGAACTGCTTGTGATAAACGGTATCATGTCCCAGGCGTCTGACAAAGCGTGATATACTTGCTTTATTGACTACCAGAGGCATTCAATATGGCATTCGATATGTCATAAATGTTTTAAAATGTATGGTATTAACCATGCAATCGTAAGATTTCTGAGTGCGCAATGAATAGCTGGTAAAACAAATACATACATCAAGTAAAGAAAGAATTATCATCAAGACATTAAGAATCCACACAGGCATCTTTCAGGGTGATATTCTCAGTCCTTTCTGGTTTTGTCTTGCGTAAACTCTCTCCTTTTGTTGGAAAACAGGGAGTAGGATATGAACTGAAAAGCGTAGGAAATATGTCATCGTATAAGGGTTCGTTTAGCACTAACCCTACTAAAAATTAAAGAGAAAAAATTGGAACCGTTTTGTAGAAAATATTTTTTGTAATATTTTAAAATTGAAATATTGCACGCTCGATTGCACGAAAACTACTAAAACTTTCAAAAAGTGTACCTGACCGAAATGAAAGAACTCTTATGGGCAAAAATTTCATTTGATAGAAAATTGTGTCTTCAATTTTATGTTGAGAAAACACCGAAAATTCAAACTTTGCAATTTTCGAAACTTCAGAATTAACTGTGAAAATAGAACCTATGCCACTTTTATAATCGTATTTTACTCTGTTCTCCCAAGAAATTTAAAGAAAAAATTTGGAGCCGTTTTGTAGAAAATTTTGAAACGTCCGTGGGCTTTATGTAAGTACCCCAATTTTAAAATGTTTTTCAAAATTTCAAAGCTTCAGCTAGAGTCAGATCGACAAGAAATTCTTCAATTTGGAAAAGATCGCACGTGTAGTATAGGCGCCAGCAGTGATCACAGAACGGACAGACGTTTTGATTTCAATTGCTTTTTCAGCATTAAGAACCACAAACATGGATTCTGACTACACCAGCGTTGGAGGATTTTTTCTTAATTTAGCAATTGTTTTTATGCACTTTTTCGCCACCAGACTCGACAATGAATTTTTTCCGCCGAAAGTCCGCCTTTTTCGCGCAGCATTACATATCTTTCTTCTATACTATATATATATATATATATATATATATATATATATAGTATATATATATATATATATTATATATATATATATATATTTTTGCGTATGTATCGAAAGTGAAAAGCGTAGTATACGTATACGAGAAGGAAAGGGGATCGTCAGCGAAGACTACCGCTTATCGACGGCTCGGCGGTTAAAAGCAGCCTCTACAAACATGGTCAGTTCAGGTGGAGTAGGCGTTTTTTAAACAATTCTAAACGTGAGCATCGCCGAAGTCCTCATTGCTCTGCGAAATGTATTCTTCCGCCGGCGAGATGAGCGAGCACCAGCTCTTCATGCCTCAAAGTGAAATTTTAGTGCGTTAAGTCAGAGGTTAGAATGGTTTCACGAGTGATTTCATTGTTTCATCGTCATTACAGTGCAGGTAGTGCACAAGCGCCTTGACAGTTCTCTCGCCACGTGCTGTGGTCGTCATGTGACCTGCTCCCGAGTCAATGAGCTAGCGATGTTTTGTTTACTTTCACAGCCAGGGTTCAGCGTTGCCGCTTATCCAACTCACACGAAGTCGCGGAGGCGATAAGGTTCAGCTTCGGCGAAAGTTATGGACATGATGTCAAGACGTGTCGTCGCTTGACAGTAAGTGTTAAAGTTTCAGATTTCATTAATCTGTCGGTAAGTGGTGCATGTGCGTAGCAATGTGAGCAACAGCGCATTGAACTGGCAAGTTGTTTATACGCTTGCCGGTACTGTAAATACAATGCTGCATGAATTGATACAAATCACGTGGAAAAGTAAATTGGAATATGTACGGTGTGAATTAAGCCATCAGCGGATGTATACGGACAGGGCCATAAATACCTAATGGCAATGAACCTGCGTTGTTTACTTTCATCGATGTTTTAATTAAACTCGCAAATATTAACGCTGATAATAAAGGCGCAGTTTCTCATGAAGCGACTACGACGTTTCGAATTGTAAATATGACAAGCGTTGGAAAATAAAACTATTTTCTAAGTTTTTAATAAGTTTGAAACGATGAAACAGTAACTCCTGCTTAAACCAAGACAGAAAAACTACGCTGGGGTCCGTTGTCACGTCACATACACATTAGGATCGGAACGGGAAAGTGTTGTCCTCGGTATCACCTACATTCTGGAATGAGCCTCCCTACCCTCTTCTTGCTACAATGTACAGTTGAACCCAAAAGCCCACATAGAGCAGTAATCACATTCCAGACCAGGAAAGCTGAAGGGAACCGGGCCTTAGAATACCCAAATTATTTTCAATAAAATCATCGTTAAATGTGCCATTTCTTTTACTGAATCGTTGAAGAAAATTAAATGTTTTCGACCAAATTTTCCCGTTACGCGCAGAGAGTTAGCAGGGTCGCGGAATATTCTCTTTAGGTCGATAGTTAGGGAGGGCCTGCAGTCATAGACACCGGCTGGCTCTGCCGCTCACGCGCATAAGAGGGCGCGCAGTCGCACTCACTGGGCAAGTGTCTAGGCTTCCGGACTTGTACCGCGATGCACGTCCGTCCACTTCTCGACCGAGCAAATTCACATCACCTGACGTTGTGGGAAAATAGAGTTGTTTGTGTGATTTTTGTTCGTGTTTTCTTTACGAAATAATTAATGAAACTAAAGATTGTGTTGTAGAGAATGTCCCACTGATTATGCGCCAGTCCCATAACTTCTGAACGGTTCACGATATCGAAATGAAGTTTTCGCTCAACAATGTGAAATCATGAGGCAAACAAAATGACATAGAGACAGAAATAGTATTGATAGACAGTAAAATCCGTGTTAGATATGAAGATTCTATTGAAATCTGCATCAAAACAGACTTGATATGAATGAACTTCCAGGTAGAATTATTTCAAAGATACAATATTATTTCTTTAAAATTATTAATACAGTAGTGACTCAGATGAACGATTTTCTCAGATTTCAAGATTTTGAAAACTTTCATTTTATTGAATTTGACAAAAGCAGTTTCACCACAAGCGACCATTGTTCAGAAAGTTTTGTTCCCTAATAGAACAATATCCATTCTTTGATAGTGAGCAGTTTCAAATGAACTGACAAATGTATCATTGATAATGCAAAATACATCTGTGATTTGTTGCTAAAGTATTTTTAGACAATTAGTCTAGAAAATTATCAAGAGACGTTCGGTTGATAACTCATTCTAACTTTCCCTTTATCTACAGCATTATGTAAAAGGAATATGATTACATTAAAGAGAGTAAGACATTTCTGAAAAATTTCATGTGAAGAATGTACGAATGTAAGAATGTAAAATTTCATGTACCAGAATTGTGATTTCATGTACACTGTCTATCGAGACGTGTCTGCTAAAATAGCTAGAAACGATAGCTTTAAAGAACAAATTATCGACGTTATTGCTGAATGATAAAACCGATGAATGGAGCTAATTTACAAAATCATGTAAGATAAGATTTTCACAATACCACCTTTACAGATTTTCAAGTGAAATTTTCATTTATGGTATTTTAATTCTTTGAAAAGTTTGTCTTGTTAGTTACTATTTAGATAGTTGATGAGAAGGAATTCATTGCAATAAACAAGATTCGTCGTTTTAGGCAACAAAGTCAGAATGTTCCAAAGGCCTAGAAAGAACTAATCGTACATTGTTACAATACATTCATTGAAATGTGAGTTGGACTTTCCGAATGTTGAGGTTACATAAAACTCCGTGGTTGATTAACTAATAACCTCACTCTACCCGCATTTCTCTAAGCCATCGATTAAGGACAATTGCGCAGATAATACCACACTATTTCATTGCAGATTTTCGGTTAATAAAGAGAGATTAAGATAACTTAGCGATTACCTATTCTTCTAAGTTTTACACTCCAGTATCAGTGTTACAAACTTATGATAATGGATAGAAAATATACTTGATTATATCATACATAACATGACTTAATATATATAAACACCTAAAATTTTTTGCTAAAATATTAAAATGCAGTAGCAAGAACGTTAAAATATTCTATTACTTACCAGTTAAAGTACAAACGACGATATGATGGCGTAAACCGCTATTTGCAAGCATTGTAAAACACCGTTCCGTCATGATTGAAACCTTTATACTAAATTAAGTTTATTTTGGGACACTTGTATTTGTTCAAAGCCTGATCGTGTTTTATTTTGCATTGTTTTGAACTAGGTGGAAGACAGAGTGCATAGTAGACCTAGAGACAGAGTATACAGCATGGAGGAATATATTCAGTATTCTCCATTGAAAATAATTGTTAATCACGAAGAAAAAAGTACTTCTATACTTTTCATGATATATATGATTTACATATTCATTATATATATATATATATATATATATATATATATAAGAAGAGAGAGAGAGAGAGAGAGAGAGAGAGAGAGATGTAAGATCTAAGTAGTAAATAAGGGTTCCTAGGAGGTAATATTTCCGCCTTTCCTATCTAGGTCTATTGGACCAGCAAAAAAAAAAAAACTCAAGAGTTCATTCCTTTATTATTGTTGCATTTAACTGCAGAATATTGACTCTTTCGACACACCCATTGCTATTAATGTGTAAACTGGGAAAGTAGAAGAATAGTGCATGATGTAAAAGAAAAGTAAAAGTTGAGTGCATATCAAATATGTTCTGCTAAAGTGTTCTACAAAAGTAAAATTAAAACGTTGGTTCTATGCAATTTACGTATTATTTAATGACTTGTCCTTGAAATCCTAGGAACATACAACCACGAGTCAACATGAATTATTTTTTGTTTTTAACCATCTCTCAATGAACCCAATTTCTGCAAACAACTGTATAGAGCAGCTATTCTTAGATTTTACTTTACCTCCTTTAGGATCGCCCATCCCTAACTAGCCAAAAACCGGGCTGAGCTGAGCTACTGCATTGATACGCATCATTTGTACGTATACTGTGGTAGTACACTCTATAGTATTCCTTGGGCAAGACATACGACTTTTATACATATCGGACACACAAGTAGGTCAGTGGTGCTGGTGACATAATGAGGAAGATTGATTGTTATTGATTCCAGGCGCGTTAACACTAGAGTAATGAGTCCCTTTAGTGTAGTGTATGCTTTCTCTCTCAAACTGGGGCTGTTCTTCCCGCAGGATGCGATCCGGCGCCGACTCACTCTCGGCTAGGGGTTTCTCCAGACAGCGACTGAATTCAACCTAGCTGAAAGCTAGTGTCGAAAATCCTGCTACCGTCGGACTCAGACCTAGGACCTCCCGGTCAGAGGGACTGTAGTGACATCAATTGATGCCCTGAGCCAATGAGATTATTTCGTTTTCCTCTATCTCTTTTACTGGAAGAGCTACTGTTTCATCGTGCAGAACTTTTTTAATTAGAGGCCTTCCTAACATTGTGTTAGTTTAGTCTTTCAACGTTCCTGGATATTTTCAAAGTAATTGAAACCGTTGATATGCGTAATCGATCTGGCGTTCTGCCAGACTATAAAAAGTCAAAATGTCATTTTGACGATGTATGGATGGGCATTCGAACGTATAGTGAATGTTGAACTAGTTCGAAAAAGTCGTGGCCATCGTATCCCCGATAAGGCAGAAGTAAAAAATTCAAAACATATACGATACCATTCCTCATAAACAAATATTTTGCAAAATTTGTAGAAAGTCATTTTGGTTCTTATATACAACATTTTCCTTCCTCCGAACTTTATTGTGGTTTCGTCGTTGGTTCGTACTAGAATTTGGCATTTAGTTGTTTATTTTGAGTTGCTTAAATACCTGTTCAGACGTAAAGACTGATTGGAAAGTGGTAGTGAGATATCGCAATGAGTGCCTCACTCCAATTGGCTTTGTCAGAAAGCATCGCTGCAAACTAGCTAAGTTTAGCCGAGAGCAGGATCCCCGTTATCACCGCAACGACCTCATCGGAAGGTCCCATGTTCCGACGGTGGCGGATTTTCGACAATATCTTTGTTTTGACCTTGAGAGATAGTATCTCAGTTGGAATACGGCACGACTTTTGCGTCTTTCTAGGTCCTGCCGCAAGATGTCGCATGATCGCGACCCCATCAAGCAGTCCTGCAGATCATACGACTCTAGCGGCAGGACTGAGAATGACTCAAAAAGTCGTGTCGAATTCCATCTTAGAGATACTACCTCAGCCGCCACGTAGAAAAACCAAGTATAGCTAGGTAGCTAGGTCGAATTCAGCCCTGTCTTGAGAAGAATTTTAGCGACCGGCTGCTCTGCTCGGTATTTGTCCATGGTATCTTCGATCACTGTGGGAATGTCAGACAAGTACCTTACAAACGGGCCGCAGGCGGCAGACCGACCTTTCCTACTCTTCCTCGTCCTTTCCTCGCCCTTACTTCACACACACTTACCTGCTCACCTCTATGGAGAAAAGAACAGTTGTAGTGTATCTGATCCATTATACTGTAACAAGGGAACGCATGATAATATAGGCCCAACCAGGTTCACTGTTCCTGTTTCGTGACAGATTGTTGGAACGAAAAGTTGCATCGTGAAGTGTCCTTGTGCCTCTGAATTCACTCGTCAGAGTAGGCCCATGATGGATCTGCAGGAGGAGATAGGAGATAGGATCTGCAGAGCCCAACAACCTTGTCGGAAGAGTTGGATATCTACTCGAGCAACACAGGTTGGAGGGCCAGCCAACTGTCATGAAGTCTCGGACGAAACTGATAGGAGCCGGCCTTCGAGTCGACGTACAGAGGCTCACAGGTTGGTGTCAGCCGCCCTGTTGCCTTATTTACATCTCTTATTGATGTTGCAAGTTCTGATCGTTGACGGATGTGGATGGGTTATGTCAGTACTTCTATATAGAATATTCATTATTTATTTTGATCCAACTACAGATCTGTATATTTACCTACACAACCAGACCGTAAATGGAAATAATTGCATAAAAATTACGCATTTAGTGATAATTAAATTTCCAATAAATTATACAAAAGCCTCAAACCCTTTAAATTTTAGTCTGATTATTATTACAGTAGATATCATGCATCAATAATGCCTGTATTGTTGTTGAATAAAAGAAGTTATATATTGTAGGTTCATTACATATACATTACTATATACAGTACATAATATAATATAATGTACATTATATATATGAATATTCTATATAATGAATATTCTAAAACAGCATGTACCTAGAAATAAATATGGGATTTATAGACAAAACAGCTTCAATTTATTATAGACAACTATCACATTTTGTTTTATTAATAGACTTAAATGCGACGTTTCAGAAATCATCCCTGATTTCTTCTTCAGGCTAATACAACATACAAACAATATGCAATAAGCTACAATCATTGCTTAAATTTATAATTAACCTCTCAGATAATATAAAATTACTAAAAATGTAATAATAATTCACAGAAAAACAAACTACATAATGATCATTATAATAAATGAAACTTACCAACCTTGGTAATTACAAGTCAATAATTAAAGATACATAAATATAAGTAAAACAACAAATCTTAGTAAAATATGCCTGTCAACATAATAACATCCAAAAAATACATTAAAACTAGTTTTCCCATCACACCAGAAGTGGTAAAAAAATAATAATTGGAAACCATTAACTTACATTATACAGTCTACTCCAAACAAAATGAGATACGTTGTCTATAATAAATTGAAGCTGTTTTTGTCTATAAATCCTACATAAAAAAGATAACCTATACAACGTATATAACATTAGAAATAAAATTTGAATTTAACATTAAAATATTTATTTAGTAAAGTAAAATGTAAACTATAACATGATTCACAATACAATGGAATATTTTAACAGAAACTTAATTGTAAACAAATGATAATTAAAAATTGATGTACACATTAATCATTTTCAGTGTTCAGGTGGATTAAATACATAAGGAGACTAGGAAATAAAGGGACATCAGTAATTATTTGAAAAAGCTACTTTAAAACTGTTTTACAAATACATATGCAAATTTATGACTGATCCCCAAAAAATATTTTAATTCACTTTTTCTTTATAAAACCTTAAAATTTATTTAACTTATGACTAAATCTGAAGCTGAAAATAATTTTCGAATGTATTTTTGTTTATTTCTCTTCACCTCTCATTTCAAAATTTAATATTCTTGTTTTACATTTATATTAATTTTAGTTACAAAGGTTCAATTATATTAGTCCCTTCATTATACTTAGGTTCTTGCATTCATTAGCACAAAATTCATCTATATAAAATTAACACATACTGTTACTGTACTCTTAATGCTATCATGTAAGGATACTGGATTGAAATGCGTGGCTGTGCAGGACGCGTATGCGCGTGCGGATGGTGCCTGCCTCTACGCACGGGGACACGCCATCCAGCGTGGACTTGTACCTACGCACAGCACACGCACATTGGCCTCCGTAGCTCTGATGATGTAGCCAAGAAGGCTACTAAAACGAAGAGTTGGAGGACCATCTCATAGAGAAAATGATAAAGGAGATAAGTGAGGATCAAATAATAATCGTCAACTGAGGATCAAACCATGAGGGCGGGAGATAAATGAGACGATGGAGCTGCTTAGTGCAAGTTTAATAAACGAAGGACAAAACAGATAATAAACTTGTGGTACTGAAGCAGCACATACTTTCTCATTAATTCTAAATTTGCAATTTTGAAAGTTCAGAGAGTTAAACGAAAATGAGACCCACGCTATTATTTTAATCTTCCTTTCTTCTATCCACCAATAAATTTGAAGAAAAAATTTGGAAGTAGAAACGAACTTTGGAGACTTGAATGAGCAGGTCTCTGATGAAACCTGCGTGAATCTGTCGGAGCGCGGTAATGTTTAAAACATTTAGAAAACGGCCTTTCCCCAGCGCTCGCGGAGGCACTCTGCGCTCCTGAATGACGCTTGATTGATTAGGAATTCAGGGCGCGTCACTCTCGGTCATTTGTCCGTAAGTGCATGTTTTTCAGTGACGAGGTGGCGATGATCTTCCTTCACTGGATGGCGAGATCCGGCGCCGCCCTACTATCGACTAGCGGCTTCCTCAACCAGGTATCTCCCACCAGCGGAGGGAACCGCCCCAGCCGAGACAAGCTCTAAGTCCCCGACCGCCTTCCGGCATGTGCGCAGTGTAGTGCATGTTAGTTAAGGTGTAAAGGGTGAGGATAGGACAAGGAAGGGGAAGAAAGATCGCGAGCGGTCCGCGGCCCATTTGTTGGTGTACTGCTCCGGCATTCGCCAGGTGTTGATCGGAGAAACCGCGGAAAACGTTTGATGAGAGCAGCCGGCCGCTAGAATTCTCCTCCAGACAGCGACTGAATCTGACTGAGCTGAAGAGCTAGTGTCGCAAATCCTGCCACTGCTGGGACTCAACATCCGGTCAGAGGCACTGCAGTGACATCATTTGATGTACTGAGCCACCGCTCCCAGGCAGAGAGGCTTACAAATATACATTTTTACTTGTCTCTCACGTCGTAATATTTACATTATATGTGATTTATTCCATTATTGTATTTAAGTACAGTTCTTTAAATAATGTCAAATAAAGTTACTCGAAAACTCAAAGTTTTCGTGAAACTGAGCTCAAAATTCCGCATTTTCAGAAACGGTTAAACGCAATTTTCTAAACAATTGTTGCAAATTTTTCTTCAAACAGATATGGCAACAGATGTGAGAACAGTAATGACATGTCTAATATGAAGTAAAGTTTGTTTTGGTGTATTGTTTTGTTTTTCAAAATTACAATATGTATTTTTAAATATCTCTCCGCCGTTAATATGCTCGTTTCAATAGATTTGTATACATTTGAATTTGTGAAAGGAAGTTCTTAAATCACTTCAAATGAAGTTTTCGAAAACGCAAAGAATTCCTGTGAATAAGACCTTCAAATAACCAATTTTCTTTCGCTTAACGCCATTTTCTTAAAGAGGGTCCAAATTTTAAGAAAAAAAGCTATTTTTTTATATCGTCTTCAATTTCATTCTTTAACTCAAGACCTTCGAAAACAAATTTGGCAAGATAATATACGTTTCAGGTGAGATGTTTTGACAGCTTCATCTGACATTTCGTCTATTTTTTGTAGAATTCTGCGAAACAATTTCGGCTGTACCACGATGCCTTTGACTTTATCAATTCCGTGCAAAATAATATCGTAATAGATCATCTAAAAGTGAATAATCTATTTTCAGAGAATTCCGTCGATCTATGAATCAAGCTCATCATTACTGGTCATACCAAATAACCGATGAGCCTTGTGTTTGTGATGATGGGGCAGACGAATGTAATAATAGGTAAATATTTTACTCCATTCATGTAGTACTAGAATTGATTTAAAAATATTGCCTGACTAATTCTTACCTATAAGGCTATCTGGCACTCCTGGAAAATGTGTTCCTAATTTTCTGACAATTTTCCAGTAAATAATTTGTAAGTCCTGATGAATCAGGTGAATTACAGATCTTTCTGTTCATTAGCTTTGCTTCACAATGAAGATCCATCATTTACATTAATTGGCAACAACTGTAAATTGAATTGTAGAGAAATTTCTTCCGAATTTGCAAAGTGGTTTCTTCAAGCTATTCAGCCACTTCCTTTTAACAGCTAAACAATACGTTACACAGGCATGTCTGGCTCAGGGCAGGAAGACTCTCCCTCCCCCATATGTGTTCAATTTTATTCAATAGCTGTATTCTTATTTATTTTTAATTGTCCTCGGTGTTGTCCACAGATGAACTGATGGACAGTCAGACTCTTTTGGGAAAAGGACTATTTTGGTTATTCAGACATCCATAAATGTTTTTTCTGGCAAATTCTCAGTATAGACTTTTTGGAGTTATACAATACTTTCTCTCTAGTAGGTTTGTGAGAAATTAAGAGCACTGAAATATGTTGTGGCTTGAACTTAAATTCTGCAGATGTACCAGCATTATTAAATAACTTTTTGGATGTCCCCCTACAAACTTTAGATGTCAGAGATGCCCATGGTATATTGCATGTAATCACCAATGATAAATATCACCAGATAAATGAAAATGAATAGCATAAATACTGTAACAAATGATTAATGTATTAAAATAAGACAAAACAGATAATAATGAATGGTAAAATTTCAGTTGTGTGATAAATATCTTAAAATAACAAAACAAGACATGTATATGATTTATTAGGCTATGAGGATTGTTTATAATGGGATTGAAAAAAAAATTAAAATTGAATTTAAGAAATGTGGTGACATGTGGATGACAAATGGACCACACCATATGAATGAATAGTGACAGAAATAATATTAATTGTCATTGTGTTATTTTTGTGTTATGCATTCTTTTCATTACCATATGATTTTGGCAAATGTAACATATATCACAGACAAACTTAGTAGACAATAAATTCTTTTATTCTATTATATCTTTCTGTTTGTTATTTTTTCTTTTGTATTTTTGAAAACCCAATATCTGAATATTAAAGTAAAATAATGTGCCATCTTAAGCAACTGTAGAAATGTTTAAAAAAATGGTATATGACTGTTTTTTGTATTTATTATTTATTCACTCGTCAGAAACTGCACGTTCAGCTTATTTGGAGTTACAACTATTGAATTTAGAGACAAATTTAATAAGTTTGAATTTGTAAAATTTCACATAGCTCTTTAAATTTCAGCTAATAAAAATTTTATATCTAATAAATGCTGTTAAAATAATGTTGCTTATAACTTATAACCGGGTGTCACCCGGACAGCGAAGAAGAAGTCATCGACTCGAGCCGCGGAAGCCTACGCGTACAATGTTGCTTATAATTCGGAAAGACCAAGACAATATTTTGTAAGATTTCGATAAGACGATATTTTACTATGCCGACGGCGTTAGCCGAATTCGTTTACTACGCTCCGTGAAGTAACGAAGGTTAAGCGAATTCGAGACTCGCGGTTGGGTGACCGCCAGAACCTGATCTAACGACGTCGAGCCCTGGCCGAAGGGCAAAAAGCACTGACTGACCTGACGTGACGAGACTCGACAAACACAGTAATTAGTAATCACACAACAATAGTAAAGTAATGGTAGTAAAGACTTGGTAACGGAGGATTACTCCAACAAAAGCACTCAACGCCCAACAAGGGCTTACTATATACACAAAAATCTTTCTTTTTGGCATGATATTAATGCATTCCTTAGTTTGTCTCTTGCAACTTTAGATGACACAATATTTAAATAATTTTTTCAAGTAGACGATTTTTTGTTGTTATTACTTCCTTGGGAATTTCCCTCTACTTGAGATCCTTTACTATCGGGTTCAAGGTGGTGAATTTCATGGCCATGATAACACAGGAACATTTTTCTCTAATAAAAATCGTCGAACTGTTCAAGCACTATGGCATGGAGCCCCTTCTTGCATAAAAACTAAAAGCACTTTTGAACCATTTCTTTAGTTGAGGCAGCAGTTGTGTCTCCAGTACCTGCATGTACTTATCTTGTCTCATTATGCCCTTCACCAAGAACAGAACTTTGCCACTGATCACAGACCAAATCTTTACCTTCACTGGATATTTCACAATCTGTATCACACAATCTGAATGGTGCTTTTCATGAGGATGCTTTCTCACAAATCAATGTTCGTTTGCTAGAATTTCAAAAGTGTATTTGTCACTAAAATAAACCTGAAATACAAATAAATGACATTAAAATTCCATTTAGAAGACTTACAATTATAGCAAAAGCACACAACTATTTACAGATTTCCAGAAGTCCAAATCTTTAACATTAAGGTTCTTAGCCCATGCGTGACATTTTCTTTCGTACCAGTTGTTAATCTGGAATTGTGGGTGGGTCAGCATGCTTTAAAATTCAATTGTAGTAGTGTACACCTTTCTGTCCTTTCAGATTCTACTACTTTCCAATTTAAATTTAATCTACTTAGTACTTGAAAAACCTGGCAAATCTTGAAACAGCACTCAGACCTTGGGGTCTTTCTTTTCCGGCAACACTTGTTCTTCCTCTGTGGGAATAATTTTTCACTATGGACGATTCTTTTCTTGATTCACTGAACAGATGTTTCAGATACGTTCAACCTTACAGATTTCTCACGATTTGAATTATTTTCTGTGTCGACAAGTGCTTTGACTGTGGGGAGACAAATCTCATTATTTTTTCAAAACTTTTTTTTTTTGGCCTTTCCCATTATTTTTTTAAAAATTCTCAATGTTTTGTGTAGATCTAACAAACATGACTACAACTATTTCACAAACTAATAAATGGAAAAGAAACAATTTAATTGAAACAACACACCACTCTGAACACCTGGTTGAAGGAATCCCATAGGTTGGCACTGGATCTCACCATCCAGCAGGGGAAAATCACAGCCACCATCCACGATAAAAACATAGATTACACTTATGAGACTAATGACTTTAGTAGTTGACGTGTCAGGAATTCCTAATCAATGAGTATCTGGCAACACCTTTTTACTTCCTCACTACTTCTTACTTCCTTCCTCACAACTACACTTACACTCTATATTTACGCAATATAAAGAAAGTATTGAAATGCTGCGGGAAAAAACAGTGAATTTTTGACAGAAAACTCATATTGCTGGACCCTGGTAACAAAACTATGGTTAAATCTTGTCCCTACATATAGTAAATTACATCCACTAACACCTTCTGTAATCAGAATACATATTCTGTGGATCCTTACTTTCTAATGCAACTATGGACCTGTGGGAAGCTACAATGACTTTATGAGTAAAAAGCTGCATACTTCTCTTTTTGTAGAGTAATTGTTTTTTTGAAAAAAGAGTTGTTTTTCTTATAATTTACTAGTGGAACCCGGCAAACGTCGTGTCCTCCATCTCCCTTTCTCTTTCCGTCTCTCATACATCCTCTCTCTCGCTCTCCCCCTCTCTCTGACCTGTATTTCTCATTCTATCTTCGCCTCTACCTCTGCCTGTCATAGATTGGTGGATTTTTAATTTTAATGTTTTTTATTTCATAAATTTGTATTTTTTATAACTTTGGTGTAATTTAATTTTACTTAACTATTTTGTTAATATTTAGTGGTGAGAAGGCCAAAGGACCTATTTCAAAGAAAAGAAATTTAAAGCGTAATAGAAACTTGAAGCCCTTTCACAATGTCATTCAGCTCAAGTTCATTTCTAAGACCCAGTAGCAATCATTACTGAAAAATTACAGAATGACAAAATGCAGAAAACATAAAGTGGTCATGTTAATGGGGCCAGGGACTGTATATCAAATATGAAGAAATTAGAAAACTCATAGGTTTTCGAAATTTATTTCCCCCATTTTCAGAATTCAGGATTTTACTGCACCTGTAATTCTTGACTCCTTGGAGAAATCAAGTGAAATTCAAGGGAATGTCCAAGAATCATGCCTAACAAAGAAGAAGAGCGGAACTCAGCGACAAGTCCGGTTGATGGACCCAGAGACTGATGAGATTCTTGCTCATGAGGTTGCTGTTCAGACTCCTGACTGGACTCCAGAGGAAAAGTAAGATACTGAAGGGTTTGAATTATTGAGGTTAAACAAACTTTTAAACATTTGAGAAGTTGTTTTTCTCAAATATCCAGATTTAAGTATTGAATATTTCTGAATGGTATAAAACTGCAAATGTTTACAATTTATGCGTTCCACCAGAAATAAAATGTCAGGAAAAACTTTTCCACAAAGAAAATTAAGTTTCAGTTACTACAAGATATTTAAGTTATAGCAGTATAATAATATTATATATGAGCATTATAATGCATTTGTAAACGTTTTAAATATTGCTCCAGTGGTGTTAAATTTTACACTCATTTCTGTTAATTTTTGTTTCAAATGATGTTTGCTTATTGCTAGTGTCAAAATTTGACATTACCAAAAATTTATTTCAGAGCATCTTCACCTGAAGATCCTCCAGAACTTCATCATTTGATGCAGAATTTACGAACTTCTTCACCAGAGTATACAAAGAAAGAAAGTGCTGGTCCCCAGAAGTCAAATGTAATGATCTCTACGAAGAGTCCTGAATCTGTTTCACCCATGATGCATTCTGCAATGGGTAGTAGTTCAGAGGACAGATTAAAATTTACTGAGAGACCAGGTTCATCATGCAGTCGTGAGGAGTTTATTAGACGTGACATTCCGTCTCGGTTTTCATCATTGTCAAAAACAAGTAGGAAATATTTCTTTGAAGAAAAGAAGATGCCATTTGTTTCTTACGGTTGGAATGATGCTGATAAAAATATTGGAGAAAAGAAGACTTACAATGTCAGTGCTCCAGAATCCCAGGTACTTGTGTAATTTTTTTGATTGTTATAAAGTACTGCCCATGTAGTTCCTTGCTACTAGTTTATATAAAAGCATCCTGTTTTGATTTCAAAACTATTTCATAACTATTGCAACAGAAGTCATTTTCTGGGAAACACAGAAAACTGAGAAAAATCAGGGAATATCATTGCTCTGAAAATATCAGAGAAAATGAGGGAATTTTTAGATGAATTGTTAGAAGTCAGGAAAAATTTAAGAGGGTTATAAAACTATATATTATTCCTTAAAACATTAATACAGCATTATTTTTTGTTCAGGTTTTATGTGGTGAGCAAATATTGTTAATTTGTTATTGGTCACGGTGAAATCAAAGACCTGACCAGTTCAACGGTAGCCTTAACATTTTCTTTGAGTAATGTGAAATTACAAATCTACCACATAAAAATAAAAAGAAGGCTGGGGAACACCAGGATAAAGCAAGGAAATTTGTTTGAGGGAATGAGTGCCCACCCTTTGGGCAAATTATCCATAAGTTTAAAATGGTTTTTCTATTCTCACAACAATGCTTTGCCTAGATATTTTTCATTACTTATTATTTGGAGTAAATAAGCCAGACATTTGAGGAATAGGTTTGTACTATTTGCAAGGTAAAGTAGAAAGGTGGTGAATCAGTTGAAAAAAATAACATTTCCTTATGAATATAAAAGAGAAGCTAAGGCATTAGATATGTTCCAAATATTTGTCTCAGAAGACTTCATTCCCAAAATAATAATTAATTGAAAAGTAATGTAACGAAAATAACACAAGTTACATATTTTATTTTTTAGGATTGTGTTGAATTAAGTATCAATATATCTTACAAAATATTAAGCTTTATTCTTAAATTTAAATATCTCAATGAAATTTTCATTCAATATCTAAGCCATGTTTTTCCTCTCACTCAATTTTCATGAAATCTTTAAAACATTTTTGTAGTTAACATCATAATGTGTTATTAATATAAATAAAATATTGTAAAACCCCGCCTTTACGTTCCCGCAGTTTACGTTTTCCCAGCATTTACACATTTCTTGTCGGTCCCATCAGTTTTCGTATATTCATGATGTTATAAATTTTTCATATATTTACTTTAATTTAATTTCAATTTTCCCGCAATTTACAACATTCTGCTTGCTACAACACCGTCTGGAAAGCACTTCGCGTTGGGCACAATGGGCTCCGTCACTGTTTCCCATCACCTTGCCTAACATGACGCCAGCAGCGTCGATGCCATAGACATATAGTACTATATGTCTATGGTCGATGCACACGAGTGACTTAACGGGCGTGTTGATCAACATTGTATCTTAAGCGAAACGACACCCGAGCGCTCTTGGCGACTGACGAATCTTTTCACCTTCATTGTTATCCTGTTTAGCCTTTCGATCGCTCGATAACTGACGATCGCGTCACCTTAGTTCTCTTAAAATATTTAATTTCTAACGTTTTCTGAAACACATTATTCTCGTTTGGTTTGATAAAATTCTCCCGGCAATTTCCTAAAATTTGATGTTCTCCTCTTGTTTTCTTTTGTCAAAATCCTTTTATTTTCCTGTTTTCCGTTTTTGACTGTGAAATGGAACGCACTGCATTTGTTCGCTAATCGCTTCGTCTTGCTTGAATTATTTACCTGTGTTATTAAAATTTCGATACTTCCGTCAAGATATTTAAATGGGTGAATTTTATCTGATGCAGCTAATTTTCTTGTTTTACTCGAAAGTCTGAATTCGATATGTTATCGCGTTTTCTTGCAGTATCGAAAACCTCTTCTTTATATGCGTTTCATCGCTCCAACAATGGACTCCATTAATATTTTTCCTTAATACAAACATCAAAATATGAAAATTTCAATAACTTTTATTGCCTGACGCGATTTCACTGGGATAACTTTCAAAATGTTTCTAGATCATAGCCGGATCTAATGTTTATAGTCCAAACTCCACAAGCATCGGTTCGCTTTGTTTCTCTTTACTCGGTTTTATTTTTACTAGCAACAGTGTATTTGAAGAGTGACCTTCATACAATGGCGTGTTTTTTGTATTGGCAACAGTGTATTTGAAGAGTGAGCTTTCAAAAGTAAACATGTCTTGGTAATAGCTTCTCACAAATGAGGAAGTGCTGGATGTTTTGAATAATACGCCTGAAGATTATCGATTTATTGGTATTAGAAGATACTTCAGATCATCATCATAATCATCATTATCTTTATTATTATTATTGAGTCTCAATACTACATACTTTCATAATGTGACTTGGCGCTTGCTTTGAAATTCAGACATTATTGGTGTATTTATTATGATTATTTTATTATTGTAATAATTTTAAGTATATTTTTCTTAAGAGGAAATTCAAATGTCCGTTTTCTTAAGAGAAAATACAAAATATATAATATAATTACAATCCTCTTCTCATACAGAATGGACCTGGGCTGTATCAAATGATTATTCTAACCTTCATGAGAGGTAGTCAAATGTTTCTGAAGAGATAACTTCTGCATCTGTACTAAGGCAATCTCATTGTAGAAGAAATAATCATGGTGAGATTTTACTTCCTAATGCGACTCAAATTCCTAGGCAGAGAGCATAACATGACTCGACTAGAGCTGATTTTATGTTTGTCTCGTGGTACGTTCACTTTGCACACTATTTTGAAAGATAAAGAAGGTCCTACTGCAAAATTACAAGAGATATTTTTAAAGACAGTGTCATGTTATGATGCCTACATACAGACATATGTATGCTGTGTCATGTGAAAAAGTGCACCAAAACAGAAGCCAGAAAGGTGATTGGAAATGTTGCATATAAATTGAGTTTAGAAGTATTAGATTAATTTATTATTTACATGTAAGGGCTGCTCAGGAGCCAAAGCAGAAATTGCAGTGGATGAACTGTGGTTGAAAAACAGGACTCCATTATTCATTGCAACTATGGGTAGAAATAGATTTGAGAAACCTAAGTTTCTCCATTTTGATATAAGGACACCAGGACAGAATGGCTGAAAACTAATAAATTACCACCAATCTCAAGAACCTGAGGCAGATTTGTTGAGAACTGTCAGCTACATTTTAACACGGGAGCGTATGTCAAAGCAGATAAACATCTTTTCTCCATCAGATCAAATGTCTTTCTGCAATTTATGCTGAATCAGTCGGATAAATTTATCACGAAATTCTGGGTTCTGTTGGATGTAGATACACCTCTGCAATGGATTTCCTTATGTGAGCAAAGATGACCAAAGACCAGCTGAAGCACATTTTCCAAAGTCATGTCATGAAACTTGTATCACTTGAAGGAGGGGTTGGAATGGGATTGCAGATAATTTATTTGCCCTAGTGAAACATGATGGAAAACTAAAAGCTGAGAGAACTAGCATTGTTGGAATCCTGAAACACAGAAGGAGGGAAATTTCCACTAACATGAAATGCATGAAAAACCCTTGTTTATGTCAAGTTCTTCTGAAGAATTTATTTATTTATTTACATGTCCACAACAGGACAATTACAGTAGGTATTACAGAAAATATCACAGTTATCATGGAAAGACAGGAGATAAAACACAGACACTTTTTTAAGTGCACGATTGAAAAACAAAAAGAAACAATGAAAATAAAGATAATTCAAAGATAGTGTAAAACAAATTAATAAAACAACCAAGAAAAAACAACAGAAATAGAAAAATAATAGGAACATAATGAGAGATATACTAAATGACTCCATATTTAATAGTACTTCATATTTTATTCAAATTTTGCTTATAATTTGAAGAGCAAAATGGAAGTCAGATCCCACATTTTACTCAAATCATTGAATTTAGAAAACATTCTCATCAGTCGTAAACATTTGTATGATTATTTACTTGGTTTCTTAGAGTATTCTTAGAATTTCTTAATGTTTTCCAGAATTCATAGTCCTTTAAATTTGTTGCTGAAGCATAAAACATTTGTAACAGCATGATGAAATGATAAATCAATGACTGTTTTTAATTAAAACAATTCCGTCATCCGTCCCCATGGTAACGCTGCGGCTATTCCGATCTGCCGGTTTTCTCCAAAATTAATATTCCTCATTCTGGTTAACGTCGCCCTTGAATTTCAAATACATATTTTAATTTTGGAAGGAAAATGTCCGATGGAGGCGACTCGAACATTTTCAAAATTTTTTTTTTAGTTCCAAAAAAATTAAGGATTATGAAGTTATTTTCTAGATTTATAATAAAATTTAGATATGCATCATTGGTCATTAACTTTGTTAATTCTTTATATTTAAGTTGATTTTGTGAAGGTTTTTTGTTTTGTTTTGATTTTTGTTTTTGTCTTTTTGTTTTGGTTTTTGCAAAATAGGCTTCTCCTTAATTTTTAAATTCAGTATGATATCTTTTGTAAAACAACTAGGATAATATTTATCACCGTTAATTTTTTTCTTCGGTACTCATTTATCCAAGAAACAGTTCAAATTGTCATGAAAGAAATCAGCAGCTTCATTGGGGTTCATCCCACTTAAACTTGTTTGATATCAGAACAGATTTCCTTCAAACGAGGTTTTTTAAAGTCTAGAACCAAACAAGATGAAGGTTTTGAAGTGTTGATACAGTGGTTGTCTTTCACACATAATTTAAGTGACAAAGATGGATGATTTTCGTCTTCTTTTATAATGGGATCAGCACATCTAGAGATTTCTAAACTATTTAATATATTATAAAAATTAAATCAAGTCTTTTGGAATTCTTATTGAGAACATTATTCACAGATAATAAATTGTGGAATTCTAAAAAGTTAGGAAGAGATTTTTCTCTGTGTCTACCATTTAACAAGTTATGAACAGAGTCAAATACATTGGGCAAATTGAAATCATCAATGATTATAAGTTTACTATAAAACATCATGGAGATTTAAAATTGATTTGTAAAATGATAAATAACTTACTTTTAGAATTAGAGAGAAAATCTGTTTTAACAAAATAATATTTACTTCTGGGAACAGTCATTTTTAGAGCAAGCGCATAGAAATTTACATTATTTATTTCAAATTCAGTGATAGGAAAATTATTATGTACCTCAATTAAAAAGCTACTTTTCCTTTTAGTATTCCCTGCTAATGTAATTTACCTTTGTTCTGAGTCCTCTAACATTTTTGTAAGGAATGAAGGCAAATACACTAACAGTTTACCGGGGAAAAAAAGCCAAAATCTCCCAAGTCAGTGATCTACAGTAAGACTAAATTTGCCGTTGATGTATTAGATCAAATGTCAAGATTATGTTCAGTTCGCTTTAGATACCCCCATGACCAGGTCATCTTTTCACAGTGTATTGACTTACCAGCCATCAATTCATAATTTTTCAAGGCTGTAACAAAGTACAATAATCCGAGACATTTTATTCTGACACTTGCAGAGGAACGACGACATGGTACATGAATTCCAGAAATCAGGCAGGCAGCACACAGGAGGAAGAAAAGAAGATGAAATGGAGGTAGAGGGGAAAGAGATGGAATATCAAAGAAAAACAAAAGAAGACAACAGTGTCAAATGAAAAAGTGTAAAAACAAAACAATTGAACTTTGCAGTAAATGCAAGAAACGTGTTTGTGGAACATGCACAAATAAAGTTGTGAAGTTAGTAACTTGCATTGCATGTAAATAGAACAATACCAAAGCGAATTATATCTAACGTTATTAAGTTTGTAAACAAATGAGCAAAGTAAAGTAATATAAAAATTATGTATATTCTAATAAACAGAACAGGAAATATAATATTATTAAATAATTATCATTTTATTATTTATATTTCATCTCATTCTTTGAAATTTCTGATTTAAAAATTATCTTATTATTATGATTTTCATAAGTCTGTATTGGAAAGAGTAATGGTAAAACATGGCTAAAATGTTTGGTTTCATGGAATGTAAGCAGCGGCCAGAATGACCGCTTTGGCAGTTGTCAGTATACAACTTGTTTGGATGGTTCTAATGTTAAAACTTTCATGAAATTTAAAGTGAAATTGGAGACAGAACATGTTTTCCCCTTGTTTGGCCCTTCAGGCCTTTCTAGGGTTATTATTTACAAAATATTACATTACATGAACACACAACAGTTCACATCACATCAGAGCACAAGTACACTCGAGCTAATGTTTTAATCTATGTACAGTTCCTATTTACCTTTAATACAATAGTATAACATTGAAAAAGAAACCACACTTGTAAATTTATACAGTTACTAGTGGAACTCAGTGGACATCCTGCTCTCTGTCTTCGATTTTCTCTCCTATGTCTTTGTCTTATCTTTTGTCTCTCTCCTCTGCCTTTGTCTCTCCTCTGTGCCTTTATCTCTCCATGCTTTTGTCTCTCCTCTGTGCCTTTATCTCTCCATGCTTTTGTCTCTCCCTCTGTGCCTTTATCTCTCCGTGCTTTTGTCTCTCTTCCTCTGCCATGGTCTCTCTTCCTCTGCCTTTGTCTCTCTGTCTCCATCTTCTCCTCTCCCCTTTTGTTTCTTTCTCTCTGCCTTGGTTTCCCCTCTCTCTGCCTTCGTCTCCCACCCTCTGTCTGGCCGTCTCCCTACCTCTGTCTCCCTGTCTGTCTACTGTCGCTCTCATTGTCACTGTATCTCTCTCTATATCTTTTGTGTCTCTGTCAGTCTATCTCCATCTCCTTGGCTTTGTGTCTGTCTCTCTATCTCTGTCCTCTCCAGTCAATGCAGGCCAAAGGGTCTGTCCCAGGTCCACCATAGTTCTTAAAAATTAATACTAAATTTTGCAAAACAATAAAAATGTTTTAAAATGTGATGTATGATTAACACAAAATTGGCATGGCAAAGTGATGAATTGGGCATCATTGGATAATATATATATATGGAATCTGCTGGTAGATGTATTTTAATTTTATATTGTACAATTCAATAACAATATTTAGTTTAATTTTTTTAAATTTAAAGTAATTAAAAGTCTGTTATTCTTACTTATACATGAGTTTTAATTAAAAAAATTTTTAATAATGTTGAATTGAAACTCTAAAATACTTCAAAATATTAAAAAATACAATGTGAAATGATAGCATTTTCTGTACTTCAGCACCAAAATTGGGAAGGGAGATCGGGGAAAGAATAGGGGCCTAAATTAATCTGGGCCTAAAGGTCCCCAATGCTGTTAAAACAGACCTGTTTCTCTTGGTCTGTTTCTCTCTGTCTCCTTCTCTCCCCCCTCTCTCTCCCCCTTCACCCTCTCTCCCCTTCTCTCTCTTCTCCTTGGCCTCATCCACCATCACACAACAACGCCCAGCAACAATGAAGCCTAAGTGGATCTCAGTTAGAATGGAAATTGAATTAAAATGGAGTGTGGTCTGGTGATGGTAAAACAAAATGAACAGCATAAAATGTTCTACCATCCCTTCTACAATCCCATAAAATGTTTATATCCCTATCACTAGCAATTCATGGCGGCATAAGCAATCTTTTGTAAAGTATGACAATATCCTGGATTGTGCGAGGGCAAATTATTGATTTGTAAATTGTTGCTCCATTTTCTATTCTTAATGCTGAGTTTTTATTTTTATTAATGGGTATAATTTGACTAATTTTTAATAGGTTTTGTTTGCAATATCTGCTATGTGATTCTTTCATATTTATCTCCTAATTTGACTTCTAGATATTCCAGGGCGATAAATAATTCTTAATGTTGTGAAAGGATGGCATTGTCATCTGCGAACAAGGCTTTTTCGATATTCATCACTTCTGGAAAATCCTCGAGGCAAATTTTAAACAAACTTGTGGAACTCAAGCTGTGATTTTCTCTTTATTCGATATGGTGACGTGTATTCTAATATTGAATGACCTGTTGAGCTAAAAACTTTCAGTTATATCTTGAAGATATTTGGGAATTCCTAGGTGACGGAATTTGTATTTTTGTCCTGTGTACCAGACTTGGTCAAAAGCTTAAGTTACATGGAATAGAAGAAAAGCTGACGTGTGCTTTTCTCATGAAAATCTTAACAATAAAATCTTTAACTTAAAATTTGTTTTCAGACAAGTGATTTGCTCTAAAACTCAACTGGACTTCAAGTGTGGCCTTTGTAGTTTATAAGAATGTATTTAACTGAACTAAAAATAGTCTATCAAACATTTTAGTTAAAGAAGGTAATAGACCTACAATTATCTACTCTTTGTGGGTTTGTTTCTTGGAATACTTATTGCCTCTTTCCATTTGCTTGAGTAATAACCTAGTCTTAATTTCATGTAATATTGCTGCAGTTGTGCATGTAGGCAATTCTTGTAATATTTGAGTAGTTTTTAGGTCATATCAATTTTGAGTATGTTTATTGTCGCAAAAGTTCTGGAATATGAATTTGATTCTTACATCTGCAGGGTATATAGGTTACTTCACGCTGATTAATAAAATTACCTCATTCAAACTATGGTTTATAATCGGATCAGGTTGAAAGGTATTTAGAGGAGTCCAGAAAAAGACTCGCTATTCCACCATCTGTAAAAGTGTTAGTGCCAGATTTTATTGGTGGTGGTCTAGTTTCTCCTGGTTAACTTTTGAATTGTTGTCCATAAAGGTGAGTGGGTTAATTTGACCCAAAAAATTGCTTGAGTGAACTTATTATTTACTTTATTGTACTTCAGGTCTTAAAATGAGAATATTGTGGGGTTATGATCCGAGAGGTCGGGTATTACCGAGTGATAATTTGTTTGTGGCTACACTTAGGGCAAGAATGTCCAATGCGCGTTTATTATTAAAAGGATACCGTGTTGTTGCAGCAGGAACATGGATTAGTGTATTATGTCTCCATGAAAAACATTGCGTATACTCGGTTTCTGCAAGCTGGCCGATGGCAGCTGATCAGGTGTTACGGTTTCGTCCCAAACGGAGCTTAAACGTCGCCAGTGAAGTCACCGTGATGACATTAGTTCTCGTTTGGGTGACACCATAACAGCTTAGGAAGCGTCATCGGCCATGTTACAAAAACCCAAGTATAGATGTGCACAACTTTCATATAGATCAGGTCAAACGTGGTGTGTGTGGGTGGGGGTGTGTGTGTATATATATATATATATATATATATATATATATATATATATATATATTCGCGACGGAACGGCGTTTCGGTACTCTCGGGAAAAAGTTAATAAATTATATTATAAATATATAACTATATTAAATTAACAGTTAATTTGGGCGCGTTCCGGAACCTGAAATTTTAGAAATTCAGCATTGTGCATGTGTGTGTGTGTGTGTGTGAGCGCCGTGATATCTGTGCGTGCGTGCTGTGCGGGAAAATACTTGGGATATTTTGAAAATAAAATTAAAATAATATTGACGTTATTTTAGTAGAATAAAGAAATTCAAGGAAATATAAACAAACGTGAGACATTGGGCATTGAGTGTATTAAGCAACAATTCATTTGGTTTAGATATTGTAAATATTAGAAAATAATTATATTCGAGAGATTATTTTACAGGACAAGTGAACTTGTGCTGAACTGCAGCAGATGCTGAAAATCAGCGTCGGAATGACGTAGATAACAATGAGAAACAAGAGAAGCAGTGGGAGGATGAGTTGTTACAGATGAGATGTTATGAAAGCTGGGAGAGAGAACGTGATGTGACTCGATCGAGCCGTATGTATGGCACGGCAACGAAAATCGTAGAGTTTGTTTAAGGTTCCCTCAGATCGTCGCGGAAGATCCGCAGCCTACGCAGATTGGCCGCAGCGGAAGTTTCGCGTCACGTGTTGCCTATGAGCACGTTCAGATGTGCGCGGTAGGCGAGCGTCGCGGCAACGGATTGGTAGCGTTTAATCGGAGGCGAAATTTGTGACGCAGTCAGAGGCATTTCTTCCGCTGCAGCTCGAGTTTCGTGGAAGTCTGCTCACGTTGGGGGGTTTCCGCACCCCTCTGAGTCGAGCGTCCTTGCCAACCGTCACCAAACGTTAACTCTTAATTGACGCTCCGGTGTGAACGGTCCCGCGAATTCCGCGGCCCCGTCTAGCTCGGATATTTCCCCGCCGCACCCGCTGCGGATCTTCCGCGCCTGTCTGTGGAACCTTAATGAGTATGAACGCGTTAAATAGACGCGAATATTGGAAGCGCGATGTTTGATATTGGTTGGCAAGTTAATGAAGTCGAGTAAAGCGCAAACAATTTTAAAATGTGTTGTGACAAAAACGTAAGTGTGGAATATTGCAAGAAATGGCGGAAAATCGACCCAAAACATTGTTATGGAAACGCAAGTCTATGAACAGAACTGAGTTCTCACTCAACGCCAATAGGGCAGTTTGCCGACGTAAAGGGAAGTGAAGAACTTGAAAATTTTTTACAAAGACTTTGACAAATTATTCAATGTTCAAGGCCAAGAAAGTTAGTACTAATTAAGTTAATTTAAGTTTTCAAAATTATTCCAATTAAGTATTGATGACCATCGTAGGTAGGAAAAGTAACAAAACAAGATCAGATTTTTATGTCGCTTCAGACAAAAGTCAATTCAGAAATAAAATGAGTTATTTTCATCATAAATGAATGTTATCACCAGCCATAGCCTCGTACGAGCGGTGAATTTCGGGCCACAACGACGGAGTAGATGCAGCCCTAATAGTGTAAGTATCGTAACGCCAATCTTTATACCGAGGATGGCTTTGTGCCTCAACTGATATCACTGCAGTGTATCCAGGTGTGTCAACTAGCCGCCTTTGTAAAATTTTCTCAGGCTAGTTCCTCGCTTGGCCGCACGGTTTGGGCACGGCCGAGTCAGCCGTAGTTTGGCCAGTTATGATGATGTCTCGCCCATTTAGTATTTTCTGGTGGTTTCGTTGCAAAAAAGGGATATTGGTCATTGAACACACACAAAATCGGGGAGACGCTAGTGTAAATGTACTGGAATCTTTTAAGGCGTATTGTAAAGTCTGACAGAGGTGTTAATTTGTTTAATCTATATATTTAAAAAAATAAGGTATTCTGCCATGGCTTCGTTTAGAGCTTCTACTGAACCGATTGTAGTATTTTTTCCTTTAAATGAAAGAATGTGATCCCTAGATGTGTTATCATATATTGTTTGTGTTGGTTCACCAACATTTATGGTGTAAATTAATTAATTAAATCATTTTTTAATAGTACGTTCATCAATAGTCAATTGTTTTTTCCAAAGACCGGCTTCATGGTGGCGCTACTTGATGCTTGATTTTGATTGTTGAGATTTGTTTACAATTCGTCAAGGTTTGGTTTCAGTGTAATAATTCCATTGTGGTGTTGACAGTTTGCATGTATTTGCTTTTGTGGTGTATTTTTTGAGAAATTCTGGACAGTGAGTTTTGCTCGGTTGTACTGGGAAATAGTGAGTTGTTCACAGGTTATGTCGAATTCAAATTCTTGCCCCCGCGCCCCAAAAGACGCAAACGTACATTAACTGGACGCAGGAAAAAGAAAGCAGCTTAGGAGTCGTGATAGTGAGGTCATTTCGTTTTCTATAAAATTTCAGTTTTGTTCTGATTTGTACTTCCCCTGTAAGAAAAATTCTGCAAACCAGTTTACTCTGTGTTAAATGGGAAATAAGTTTACCTTCGAGCAATACGCCAGAAGAAATCAAAGAGTTGCTTATAGGACATGATGACACATCAAAACTCTAGATATAATAACCGTCAGTATAGTAGTGCTCTTCTTTTGTAATTGGTGCCGTTATTACATTGCTACCTGGTCAATACGTGTTCAAAATTTTGGGAACTCCACGTCACAGAATATCTTCGTTGTACCCTGAAGATCAAACAGTGCAACTATTGTGAACATTAGTCTGGGACAGTATTTTACATTTATCTCAGATCTCACCGTCAAATTTTGACGGGTTCTCACTAGTGTGTTGTGGAAATTTGTAGCGAGAGCCATGCATGTTTGCAACTATATATTTTAAGTTCAAAGAATGAGAATTTCTCTTAAAAACAGAATTTGAAGTTATAACAACAAAAAAACAATAGGGATTACATTTATGAAAATCACTTCAACAGTGATTTACTATTGATCATTTACATTCATGTTGCTCAGCAGTAAACAGATTTGATTCAGTGGTGAGGTGTAGTTGACATTTACATAATTGGAATGATTGAAGGCGTTGTCATTGTCAACAATAGTATTTATTTCACAAATAGCAGCTTTCGATGGCTTAGCCATCATCATCAGTTTTCTGCTGTCTGGGAGCTACAAAACGGACTGCGCAGTCCTTTTTTCTTTCCCAATCAAGTAAATTCAGATCATTCCAATCAAGTAAACAGATTTGTTCATTGTAACAGTATATACCTCACTGGCCGTCATTGAAAAACAGTTTCAGCGTCGATTAAAATTTTCTAGTATAAATAATTTTTGCATTTTGTTTACAGATTATCTTATGAAGGGAAATTTTTTCCTTGTCAGTGAAGCTTTCAATTTTGCAATTAATAAATTATACGAACTAAAATGATGCATGGGTTCTTTATTACATATACAAACTATATTAGAACTAACTCACACATCTTTGGGTCATACCATGAAATTAACAAAGTGAAGTTTGATTCTGATAAAGAAATTCTTCACCAACAGACTAATTTATATGTGAAATTAATTTTTAAAACAACACAAGAATTCAAAACCAAGTATGATGACTAAGGACCTATTTCCATGAACTTCAGCGCAAAACACTTTTTCCTTTGCAATATGCAGGCAGCCCTTTCACTACAAAATTTCCCAAGTTGTCTGCAGCTTGTAATACATTCTCAGCACCAAACAATGTACTTAAAGCTGTACTAAACGAAAAATTTTCAATGTCAAAGAAAATATTTAAATTTTAATCTTTATCAAGAATGCCCTCCAAATTTAAAAAAATTATATTATAATTCAACTCAATTCTGTATTTCAATATTAATATTCAATTTATGCATATTAGATTAATAATATTATTTATACAGATATATTATTTATATTAGATTCATAATATTATTTATACAGATATGAATTTTTGGTATTGGAGCTCCCGATTGGATAACACCTCTCCTTGTAGCTCGTGACCTTAAAGTGCAGCTTTATTTTAAAACAGAGTGTAAGCGTGCCGGCGCTAGTCATGGGAATATCGGGCTTTTTTTCTAGGTCAATTCAGTCGCTGTCTGGAGGAGAATTCCCAGCGTCCGGCTGCTCTGATTGGTAGTTTTCCGTGGTTTCTCCGATCAACACCAGGCGAATGTCGGAGCAATACCGTAACAAACGGGCCACGGACCGCGCGCAATCTTCCCATCCCCTTCCCTTTTCCTCTCCTCACCCCTTACACACACACTTACACTTACGTGCACTGCCCTACCACACGTATCGGGAAACCGGTCGGGGGCTTATACTTGGGGTTTTCCAACGTGGCATCTGAGGGCATCAGCTTGAAGTTGGAATATGACACAACTTTCTGCTCTTCTCCGTCTGCCGCTAGAGGCGCTTGATCTGCAGCACTGCTTGATACGATCGCGATCATGCGTCATCTTGTGGCAGGACCAAGAAAGACGAAAAAGATCGTGCCTTTTTCATCTTGAAGACATTACTCTCTGAAGCCACGTTAAAAAAAAACAAGTTAGAGCTTGTCCCGGGGGTGCCCTGCTGGTGGGAGGTACCTGGTTAGGGAAAACCCCGCTAACCGACCGTAGGTCGGCGCCGGATCTCGCCATCCAGCGGGCGAACATTACCACCTCCCGAAAAAACATGCACTACGCTTACAGGACCTATGACCTTAGTAGTTGAAGCGCCCGGGAATCACTAATAATCAATCAATAAACTTTCGCATTTAAAATTTTTGCTTGAGGGGGTGTGCTACGGTTAATTGACCCGAACCCAAAAATTATGTAGCCCCACTGCTAAGTACATTGCCTGTCTGTTTAGGAGCGGCCTGCTTCTCCGGAGAAGGGCTGGCACGCAGCAGCCGAGCGGGCGTGGGGCGGAGCCTGTCGGGCCGCAGAGCGCGGAGCCGCTGTTCCACGAGCACCCGCCTTCAGCGGCGACGGCGGGTGGTCTTGGGCTGCTGCCGGGGATCTCCGCCCGCGAAGACCCGCAGGGAGCGACCCGCTTCACGGCGAAGCGGGCGGCAAGGACCTCGGCGACGGGCCCGCTCTCGGCCGTCACCCGCGCACCTACCCGAAAGGGGACCCCTTTTGCTGCCACCTGTGCGGCCAGGAGTTCACGCAGTCCGGCAGCCTCTTCAGACACATCCGCATGCACGCAGGGGAGCGCTCGTATCGGTGCTACGTGTGCGGGAAGGACTTCACCCAGTCGGGCAGCCTCGCCCGACACATGCGCATGCACACCGGCGAGCGACCGTATCGCTGCGACGTGTGCGGGGTGGATTTTAGACACAGGGCCAGTCTGTCGTATCACAAGCGCACGCACCCGCATTCGTGAAGCCACGCGTGTTCGCGCAGCCATTTGGCTGCTATTTTGAGTTAACCCGTCGAGGCAATTCAACTCGAACAGCACTCTAAGGGAGCCATCGTTTTCGTTGAAATACTCCGTGTAAAGGTTCCCACAGAACAACGCGAACGTTTTGCGGTCTAGGCGGAATGTCCGCAGCGGAAATTCCGCTTCAAAAGCTGGCTTATGAGCACGTTCAGACCTGCGCGGCAGGCAAGAGTCGCGGCAGCGATTAATCCGCGGCGGATTTTATTTCGCGGTCGGACGCGTTTTTTTCCGCTGCCGGTCGAGTTCCGCTGTGGAAACCAAGGCAAAGACTCGTCAGATGTCGAATATTTTCAGCTCGCCAGTGAACTGACCCGACTGAACGGTCAAAAAAGTTGCTTTTAGCCGTGTTCAGTAATTTTATTAATTTTAAATAACATTAAACTTCGATTTTTGAAAATTATCTTGTTCCAAAGAATTTTGTGCATTTTAGTAATTAAAAGTTTCAATAGATTTTTAATTCTGTTGAATGTGTGTGTGTGTGTTTATATATACACACATATACATGCATAGATACATACATACACACATGATGCAATAACAAGTCGTCCTTCAGGTGAAGTAGCATCGTGATTATTAAGTGTCAGATTTTCTTATGTCTTCTGCGATCAGATTCAAAATTTCATCAAAGCAGTCATTGGTCATTGTAATAAATACGAAAGCGTTTCTCGTCCTATGTGGCATCAAGGTATGAAATTCTCCGTACTTTTTCCTTTCTTGGTCAAAATCATGGACCTTTTTCTACGTTTTCTAAAGAGATATTAATAGTTTGAGGAAAATCGTAAATATAGGACAAAGTACCATACTGCATGTGCTCAGAAACCGTACTACTAATCGCGCACTTTTCGTGATACTCATCAGCGAGGGGTGCGGAGAGGCGGGTTCTGTCCACCTCACGGCAGTGTAGGGCTGTCAACTTCATTGACAGAAAAAACGGCGTAATAACTCGTCTTGGACTAGATAGCTATGAGAAACAGCGGAAGTTTTTTTAATTCTGAAGAAAAACTTGAGTAACAAGAAGGAACATGGTGCACAGGTCGATAGAAAGAAAGACCCAAAACTAGGAAGTCCCGCATTGGAAAGGAAGGAGGTGGGCAGCACTGCAAACTGAGCCGTGACGTTCCGAGTGGAGCTCATATTTTCTACCGGGCCGTGCTATGCCGGACTAAGCGAGGACTAGGGAGCTCGAGGATCAAGAAAAGTGCGAGCATAGTACGTGTAACTCGGTGTTTCTATCCCCAGCATGAATAGAAGCGAGCGCCTCTTCTTTGTCGGATGAAAACTGCCACCAAACGCTGACCACCAAAATTGACGCTTCGGTGTGAACGGACCGACGAATTCCGCCGCCGCGGCTAGCGCGGAACTTACCGCGTCGCACCCGCTGCGGATCTTCCGCGCCTGTCTGTGGGAGCCTGAACATCTTTTCGATCATACAGCGTGCACCCTTGCACTGATTTGCACTGGGCCATGAGTATGCGCCTGCCAACGCTCTCTAGAATAGAACCGTAAGGATTGCCGCGACAAGAATATTACCCTTTGAAAGGTGTTACAGAGCTACCCTATTCTTTATCCGCCGGGAGAATGAAGTGGATGTAACGATGTCGTGGCGTGTACGTGACTTTTCGTTTGAGTGTATTCTGTGTCAGTGTTACGCGACTGTGCAGTCGGCGGAATGGTGCAAGTCCATTCTTCCTCGGACTTTAAGTACCCGTGGAATAATATAATTCGAAAAATTCAATCAAATGTAGTGTAATATACAGTATAACGTCGTATTAAACTTGTCAAATAAGTGTGAATTTACAATACATGATACGTGTTACTTCACATGCGGAGTGGGGTAAACGAAAATTCATATCAATTCATATTCTATTAAATTCTGTCCAGCCTTCATGCAGCTCGTTGCGTGTATTTTGCAAATGTACATTCTCGCCTGAGATATGGCATAATATTCTGGGAAGCTCAGTCTATGGTACCCAGACATTTAGATTGCGGAAAAATTATACGAATAATAAAGAAATGCCATTCACGTGATTCCCAAGCCTCTCTTATCGAGCATAAAATCTTACCACTGCCATGCCTATTTATTGACGAATCTCTTGTTTATTCAACACTGGCTTAGCGGCGGGAACACATTTTCTTGCAATTCAAATAATTATACCGAACAACAACACATAGAAGTCATATTCATCAATAGTCAGTATCAACAGCTCATTAGAAAAAAACAACATATAAAAAATCCACGTTAATTCACGGCACATTGGCAGATGACATTAAACAATTAAAATCAGGCACAAATTCCAATTAAATGAAAATGATTTCTGCTGCATAACTGATTCTATACGAATAGAGATTATACCGACCATCAAAAAGAAAAATTATATTTGTTTTAACATGATATATAATGCATTAGTTTAGCTGTGTATCGTATAATTTTAAAAATGATTAAACATGCCTGTAACAAATAATGGACTTCAGCTTCGAGTCGGTGACCCACATCTCGGTCAGATTTTGTCGTTTCCTGATCCATTGAGCAAATGCTGAGATGGCCCTTGTTTTGCTTCTGAACATAAATGTAACTTCACGTGGCACGTTTTGTTGAGCTCAACTTTGCTTGTAGCGGTGAGTGGAATCGCAAGCATGTTACTGTTTTATTAGTAATACAGAACATTGAAATCTGCTGTTCGTTTATCAATTATTTTCGATTAATTAACGATAGAAATATTTTTTTTATAACTCGGGACGGAAAATGTCTTACTTTTCAAAACTTGCTAACGTCACTTTTTTTTCACTTTTATATATCATTCAACTATTCATAGTTAAAATGTTGGGAAAATATTCTGGAACTCAAGAAAACGTGAGCAGATGTTTCCTTCTCCTCCACAAGTCACATACATTTTGTACTGTTTGACTAATAAATCAAACCAAATAAAGTACTTTCGATGTAATGGCGGAATGCGTAACACGTGCTCGTAGCGTAATGAAATTTGTGTTGTGCTGGTTGACAGCGTAAAAGGAACTTTTGCATTACGTGTCAAGATCGGTTGTTTAGATTGTGTGAATGTGATTGTGTACGTGACGAGTCGTTTGAGTGTATTCTGTTGGGCATTTTAATTTCTCACACCTACTTCGTAAGAAGAGAAAGTATTGTAATCATGTACTGGAAAATACGAATTTTCGGCAGAAAAACAATTACGGATCCTGTAACGAAAAAGTGGATTAATCCTGTTTCTATATATAGTAAATTACTTCAACACGTGTGTAATCCTAGTTTTGTAGGTCCTTGATACAGAAAAATCTATTGATGCATAATGCCTGACTTCCATCTGACTGTTGGTCTGTGGTCAGTGCTAGCACCTACATGAACCTTCGATATTTTCAAATTTATGAAATAGTTCCGATTTTTAAATTTAACTTTGTCCTCGGATAAGGTAAAATACGCTTAAGAGAATGAATGGTTCACGTCCCAAGTGCAATTTATTGGCAGTGCGTCTTCCTACAACAGGATTATTGAAGATGGAGATTTTGTTCTTACGAAAACTGTTCTTTAAAGACAGCATGAAATAAGGGCATGTTCAATTTTTCGAAAATAGTAGTAGTTTTCGTGTAATTTTGCCGAAAAATTAACCAATTATTAAATTGGGTAAACATTTTTTCTTAAAACCGAATCATTTTTCTCTAAAGTTTTTCCTCATGTGTATCAAGAGACGGTAAACAAATATGGTGCAAGTCCATTTTTCGACTAATTCCTTATTTTCGAAAATTGCAAAAACTTAACACTTCAAAACTACAAGAGAGATTTTTGCCTTTGTCTATTGTAAAAAATCAGCTCTTTAAAAGGTCATACATTTTTAAAGTAGATTTCTGATAATTGGTGTCTGAATTTATACAATTTCGAAAAAAATAGGTTCTCAAATTGCAACAAACATTCCACAGTTTTTGACGTTAAATAAAATAAATAAATAAATAAATGCGCTAATGTGAAGGAAAAGGTCATGTAAGAGATGTGTAATGGAGAAATCAAAGATTGCTAATCGTATGTAGTATGAATTGAAACACACCTTGGTTTAGATACAAAATAATACTATTCTTCGTGATTAAGAACACGATTTAATTGTGAAGAAACTATGTTCAATGTTGGTGTACAAAACGAGATGAGAGCAAAAACAACAACAATGAGGTTGTTAATGGAATTAAATTACCATTCGGTCCTGGACGTTTATGATTAAAATGGTAAAATTTAGCATAATCGACAAAATGTAACCCTAATAAGTTTTCTGTTTTTGCTGATGGAATTCAAACATTTTAGAATAGGTTTTTGTTAACAGAAATTCTGTCGTGCGTGATGTCTGTTTGTGAAGAAAAGCAAATTAAAGTAAATAAAAATTATAGAAAAAAGATTGTTGCAAATTGAGTTACAATGGAATAAAAGTGACCTGAACCTTTCAAAGTGGCAACAAAAGATTGATTGGTGATTCTGAACGCTTCAACTGGTAAGGTCATTAGTCCCGTACGTATAGTGCATGTTTTTTCCTTCGAGAGGTGACGTGAACCTCTCGCTGGATGGTGAGATCCGGCGCCGACCTACTGTCGGCTAGCGCTGTTTTCCTTCACCAGGTATCACCCACCCGCGGAGCACCGCCTCAGCTGGGACAACTCTAAGCTCCCCATCGGTCTCCCGGCGTGTGTGGTAGTGTAGTGCGTATTTAGTGTAAATGTGTGTAAGGGACAAGGATAGGACAAAGAAGAGGAAGAAAAGATCGCGCGCGATCCTTGACCCGTTTGTGAGGGTTTTCCTCCGGCATTCGCCTGGTGTTGATTGGAGAAACCACGGAAAACTACTGGTCAGATCGAACTGGTCGCTAGAATTCTCCTCCGGACAGCGACTGAATTCGACCCAGCTAAGCTAGTGTCGAAAATCCTGCCGCCGTGAGTGAGAACCTAGGATCTCCGTTCAGAGGCTGCAGAGACATCAGTTGATGCCCTGAGCCACCTCTCCGGTACGACGAAAGATCAAAATAGAGTTGAAATATTAAATTCTAATTAAAATGGGCTAAACATCTAATTTTCATATTTAGTATAAAAATCAGACAAGTTTCTACATTGTATAAATGTGATACTTCAGGACTTGCATTTCGAAATACTTAAAAGATTTTCATAAGTACTGTTTATTGTTACGAAAATCAAGATTTCGGAAAATGAATTTCGCTACCCTTAAACGTAGAATTCGTGTTTAATCGCGAGCGTTAACATACGCTCAGTGGCGAATCCTGAACATTATTTCAAGTATACGCATTTTATGAAAGCTACTCTCTACCGTTGTCTCTATTTTGAGCTTTTCTGAAATCCCAATACTATGATATTACGTCCTAATAATTGTTCTTTAAGACAATTACACTAACCACTAACTTCTGGATCATTAACACACTCCATTTTCACAAAACTTGAGAGAAGCATAACACGAACAACGAGAGGACTGTCCCCGCAAAATTTTGCGGTGTCTACCGACAACCAGACGCGCTGTACTCCCCTCTCCCCACCCTGGAAACAGGACAGGACTCAGGGTGGGTTGTTGCGACGTGCCTGTTCTCAAGGAGAACTCTTCACGTCGTGTCGTTCTTCGGTTTTGATGGTCTATGTTACGGATGCACCCGTCCCCCACTATGGCGGGGATTGGGAAGCAGTTTTGGTTCAGTAGTTGATAGGGAGAAGTAAAGATGAGAGAGGAAAACGAAAGAAGGAATGAAGAGTTTAAGGAAAGAAAACAGAGAAAAAAGAAAAACATGAGAGGAAAGAGATGGAAAGAATATTTACGTTGGATGTATCTTGTCGTTTTAGTAGTTTGTTGGCGATTTGGCTGGGTGGCTCTTGTCTGAGTCGGTTGGTCTTCTCCGTTGTCGTCAAGTGTTCCGGTCAGTCCATTCTTGTTTGTTACGTCGGGGGTGGGGGAGTTGCAAGATGTCAAGGGGGTGCTTTTTGATTAGGTGTCTGGGGGGGTTGAAATGATGTGGGCATGGAGATGTCAGTAGAAAGTTGTAAGTTTGGTCGGTTAGGAATGATCTGATGTAGTCTCGGGCGGAGTCGTAGATATGTCTTGCTATATGGGAATGGAATGTCGTTGGCGGATGTCTTGAATTTAGTGTATGGGGGTGGCTGAATATGAGTCGGATGATTGTTTTCTGTCTAGTCAGTTGTAGGTAGTTGTCATTAGTGGTGCAAGACCAAGTCGGGTGAGCGTATGTGATGATGGGGCGGATGTAGGTGAAGTAGATGAGAAGTTTTTGTTTAGATGGTAGTGAGTGATGGGTGAGGAGGATGGAGGCGTTTATGATTCGATGGGCGCGATGTGTAGATTGATGAATGTGATTGGTCCATGAAAGTCGTCGGTTAAGTGAACACCAAATATTTTACTTCTGTAGTCCATGAAGTTGGTCGTCCATCAATCGTCAGTAGGTGCTCTTTGATTGCTGAAAACGATCGTTTGGCATTTGCCGGGTTTATGGCGATATTGTTTTCTAGCGCCCAGGAGTGGAGAGTGTTGATGGCTTTTTGGAGTTGTTGAAGAGAAAGATTCAGATAGCGGGAAAGGGCTAAAAAGGCAAAATCATCAGCGTAGATAAAAGCTTTGACACCGTTTGTAGAATGTCATTGACGTAGATGGAAAGAGAAAGTGGTGATAACACGGCGCCCTGGGGGACGCCGGTGTGGATGGGGTAGTTCTGCGAAAATTTGTTGAGATGTTTGACGAAGAAGGAGCGATTTGAGAAATAGTTTTGGAAGAGAGAGAAAAGTGGTGTAGAGATGTAGGGGAAGAGTTTTAGAAGAACTATGTTATGGCAAACGGTGTCGAAACCGCGGGATAAATCTGTAAATATGCATGGGATTTCTTTCTTACTTTGGAGGAAAGTGGCGACTTCTAGGGCAAGATTTAGGAGGTTTGAGAGGGCCCTCCTGAATCAAATTGAACAGGGCGTATGATGGGGTCGAGGAGGATAAATGTAGGAGGATGATTTTCAAGATTTTGCCGAAAATGGGAGTAACTAATGGGGCGATAATTGGAGGGCTGCTGATGATCTTTGCCTGGTTTTGGAATCATTATCACGCGTGCAGTCTTCCAGAAGATAGGAAAGTAAGATAGAGAGAAACAAATTTAGGATTTTAGTGAAAGGTTAAGAGCGTTTTTGGAAGATGGTGAAGTTGAGAAGGGATTATTCCGTCAGGACCAGGTGATTTTGAGCGAAATGGATTTGATGATTTTAGCTATTTCGTCGTTGTCTGTGGTGTGCGGCTGCTGGTTGAGGGGTTTGTTGGGTGATTTTAGGTAGTTGAGGAGGACCGTATCAGGGATGGGAGTATTTGTGGGGAGGAAATTTTGGGCTAGGCTATGGGCAAAGATATTGGCTATTTCTTGGGGATCGAATGTCAAGGTGTTGTTTGGGGATTTTAAAGGAGAGATTTTGATGGGGTTTGTTCTAGGCTGCCTGTACTATTTTGTGGGTGATATTGGGGCTGCATTTGTCGTTTAAGATGTCGTATTTGTTAGTTTCGTGGTTCAGTAGTTGTCGGTGTACTAGTCTTTGTAAATGTTTTAGTTGTCTTTTGTCTTCGTCTCATCTATATTTGTAGAAACGTGTTTGTGTCTGTCTTTTTAGTTTTATTAAATTAACTATTTCATTGAGGAGGGGGGGTGATTACTCTGTCACAGTTCGTGGTCTTCCTGTAGGCGTTCTTTATTTGTCTTGTCAGGTGAGTAATAGATTTGTCAATGTCAGTCACTGTCGAGATGTTGTCGGGACATGAATCTTTTAGAGAGTGTGTGGTGAAGTTTTTTCAGTTAGTCGTTTTTTAGTAGGTCTATGTGGCGTGGTAAGGGGTCGTCGAAGTACTGGAAAATATTAATGGCAAATGGTCTGAACAGTTGAATAAGTCAAATTTGATATTAGGGCCTGAAGTCTGTATTGTGCTTGAATGGAGTACAACGTCAAGTATGTCGTTAAATCGTCTCGTATGTAGTGCGTCAGTTTAGGAGGGCATTTTATTGTAATGTCTTGATGTCTGTTTAGAAGTCTTCTATAGTCTGCCCTGTCCTGTTAGTCCTTTGCAGCCCCATTGGATATTTTGAGTTGAGATCACCGGAAAGGAGAAATGGGTAGGGGGGGTTTTGAGGGTAAGGAGATCTGAGATGGGAATGGGGTACTAGGTCTTTGTATGCTGAGATTATTATGGTGGGAGGTTGAGGGGTTCCTATTACTATTCAGTGGATTCTATTGTGTTCATGGGAGGGAGGGAGTATGAGGTGTGAGGAGGTGGTTCCGGATTAGGATTGCCGTGCTGCCGCCGGCGAGTTGTCCTGTCATTCCTGTGAACTGTATAATTTTGAATGCCGAAAGATGTAGGAGGGCTGAGCCAGGTTTCCTGTAGGCACATGATCCCAACGGAATAATCCTTTAGGAACTGTTGAAGAAGAGGTTTTGTCGTGAAGCCGCCGCGTGAATTCCAAGAAGATAGGGTAAGGAAGCGAAAGGAAGGGGTCATTAATTGAAGATTTCTGTTAGTTTAACTATTGCTTGTAGGATTTTTTCTATTATACTTCCTGGGGCTTTGAAAATGGCGATGACGGGGATAGAGAGAGATTTTCTCGATGTCAAATGATTTAAAAAGTGTTATTAGGTCAGTCAGTCAGTAGTCGATGGGTGGATTATGATAACTGTTGGGACAAATTGATGGTTGGTAGTGGCTGATGCGAATGATTTTGATGCTGATGCTGAAGTGATAGTGGTGCAGATGGTGATCGGATGGATGGAAAGTACCAGTTGCGAGATTGAAATTGTTTGTGAGGTGTTTGCTGTCTTGTCCAGTTGTTGTCTGCGGTGCGTGCGTTAAGTATGTAGGGGCAGTTAGGTTCAAAGACGTAATGATTCAAGTTGCAGTTGTTGCATTTAGGTGTGAAGTTGGTGGTCTGGGCGTTGGGGCAAGTTTCAGTCTGGTGATTCTGTGCGCAGAGGGCTACAGATAGTCGGTCTCTACAGTAAGTCCTCGTGTGGTAAAGTAGCTGGCAATTCTGCACTGGGAACTCTGTTGGTCTGTTTATAGTCTTCCAATTTGATACTGTAGTGGTCGATGTACTTGAGGGTTTGCTTTGTCGTTGTCACGTCGCGTCTTGGGATTTCAATAGTATAGATCCCCAGTGCTGCATGTCCGGTTGAGTGGGTTTCTGCATTTCAGTAACATGAAAGAAGGTCAGTTTAGTGCTGTCAGAGTTTGTTCTATTATTTCAGTGGGAAGCTGGGGAGTCCTTTGATGACCAGCTTTTCTCGGATTTCGTCGGTGGCTCGGTTGAAGTGGTAGGCGACATGTTTGAAGTAGTTGTCTTTTAAGCTGGTTGTCCGTATGGTCTCAAGTCTGTCTCGAACCTTGTTGTGAGCCACCACAGTTTTGAGTTGGGATGATTAGTTCTGTCTTTGAGCATTTGCCCGTCATCTGTCCGTTGCATGGTTCATAAGGTCCTTCATTATTTCGTTTGGGCAGAAAATTCACAAGGTCGATCTTCAACTGTCCAATTTTGGTCTTGTGGTCTGGTTTGTTGTCTGTCTGGTCTCTTGGCGGGTGTATATTGTCATTGCTGTTGGTCTGGCCTGAAGGGCTCTCTGTCGTTATCGGGTCTCTTCGCAGGGAGAGAGGGACCAGGGTTGAGTAATTTCGGAGGGACCTGCTTGTTTGGGGTTGAGGTTGTGCCTTGAAGGTCTTCTTATACGGGATAAATTCCAGGTTTTGGGAGGAGGATGAACTGTTTCGCCATATGTAGTTGCAGTGCATTCATACCTTTCCCACCGTCGCAGATGGGGTGCCATCCTGCAGGGTGGGTTGATGTTGTCAGGGTGCCGTCGCTGATGAGGACTGCAGCAGCCGCTGCAGCTCCCGGGCGCCTGTCCTCTTCCAGCCAGTAGCTCCTCCGCTCGCAGGCTGAGGAGTAGTGCCCTCGGCAGAGATGGGAAGGTTTGTTGTCCTGAGCGGGTGTTCTATGTGCCGTCCACCACGGCCGCCTGTTGACCGTTTCGGCGTCGCTTTGGGCCTCAGGCTGCGGCGTCAGCGGCTCCGTTCCGATGTATCAATCCGTTTTATGCCAGTCGAGAATCCAAGTGTGTTGCAGATGTCGTTATCAATGGAGTATAGTAGAGTTGCTCTAGTGAGAGTTAGCTAGAAATATAACACAGGTGCGTTGATAGAGACTCACAGAGATGTGCTCTGCAGGGCCTCCACGCGCTTGTCAACATGAGGGAAAACATGGAAACGTGAGGGCCATAGGTTATTGCGGCTGGCATGCGCTGACTTCGCCTGCGCTAGCAGAATTCTCTGTACTGCATAATGAACTGTTTGAAACTTCTCATCTAACGCACTCATAGCGCTTGCGGACAAACTGCCACTGATAGCCAGCCAGCTTTCAAAATCTCAATGGCTTTTCAAAGGGTTCCAAACGTTCGAAAAATTGCTTATACACTTTGAATTACTAGGTATACCGGCACATGGTGTGTAATAATGACGCATTATGTATTAATGAATCTACAATTTGAACACTGAAATCATGATTAATTAGCTGCAGTGAAGCTGTTATCGTACAAAATGGTTGCCACAAAAGCTTGTAGTAGTTCGGATTAGGCCCAGTAGGTTGCAGTTCTATGCATTTCAACCGATAACAGCCAATAACAGGATAAACGAAATAACTGTTATTTCGTGTAACATTCGAAACGTTAAGGGTTAAGAAATAACAGTTTAGCTGTTAGGGCACACCCCTAGTTCATACCCTGTTTATTGCCGTCAACATATCGATCGGTACATATCACCTCCAAAGATAGATGAGTCGCAGCTATTATTCGCCAGTATGAAGGGGCGGTCGAAAATCGGATAGAAAATGCGATATTTTTTAGATACATCGCCCGTATTTTATATGTATAGTTGAACACAGTTTTAATTTCACTATTGAAATAGTCGCAGTAATTCTCGTGCCGGTGTGTTAATGAGTGAGCTTCTCTCACTCACGCAGTGAAAAATGAAGAAACTCGCATATAATACAAATATTGATGATGCCGGTCATGTTAAGTGTTAAGCTCATTAGTACCATAAATGTAGTGCATGTTCTCGCAGGAGTGACGGTGATTTCTCAATGGATGATGAGATTCTGCGCCGACCTATCCGCGACTTGCGGGTTGTCCCCAACCAGATATCTCCTCCGCTCCAGCCGGAACAAGCTCTAAGCTCCTGGCATTTTAGTAGTGTAGTGCATGTAAATGTAAGTAAGGGATGGAGAAAGATTTCACAAGGAGAGATTTCACGGAGCATAGTTAAACAATGTGGGTGGCTAACGATATCTCGCGTTTTTGATAAATTTATGTCCTTGTTACATGGCTGTCAAGTATCCTATGAAAGACTTTCTCCCAAGTATGGGTCTGTTCTATGTCCTTGTTTGGACATGGCTGTCAAGTATCCTATTGTCAAAACGTTCTCCCTCAAAGCTGGGTATGCGTCCGCTATGACACTATCTTGAAGAAATTCGATTAACTTGTCCGAGATTCAAGTAAGAATTCCGGCCGATATTTCACAACCATATGAGCAGAATACTTGTATGCGCTGAAGAGGCGCTTCTGACTGTGCGTCGGGTTGCGTAGAGTTCAAGGGCGCTTGAGTCATCATAAACGAATAAATCATCAACAACACACAATAAATCATCATGGTCCGATTTAATTCGAACTACTCTTTAAACACTGTCGTGCCGGTGAGAAAGTGGAAAATTTCAGCAAAATCGGTCGAGTAGTTTTTCCGTTTTGTGTGCGACACATACGCATTCCTTTTATTATATATAGATATGCTGAGTGAATTCAATGGGTGCGGGTGCCATGATAACGATCGCTGATTGTCAAGCAAAGTTTACGCGAGAGATAGCACGGGGAATCAAATGATGCCACCTCAGTGCCTCTGACCGGAGGTCTAGGTTCGAGTCGCGTCTTTAGCAGAATTTTCAACACTAGATAGATGAATTCAGTCACTGTCTGGAGGAGAATTCTGGTCGCCAGCTGCTCTGGTCGGTAGTTTTCCTGGTTTCTCCGATCAACATTTGGCGAATGCCGGAGCAGTACCTTAACAAACGAGTCAGGGACGATACGTGATTTATCCTTCCTCTTCCTTGTCCTATCCTCCCCTTACACAACGCCTGCATGCACTACTCTACCCACATGTTGGAGATCAATCAGTAGCTTACAGCTTGTCCCGTCAGGGCGGTACCCCGCTAGTGGAATACGTACTTGGCTGTCCGGGAACTAAGTCTAGGTTTCGGTCGCCATTTGCGACCTTCCTCCGGCGTAATGCGAGGCACCTGGAGCCTAGGACATGACGTCTCCTGGACAGCCAAGTACATACTGACTCCAGCCACGGAAGCCCACGCTCCCGCCGATAGGAGATACCTGGGGTAGCTGTCCCCCCTTGTCGATTTTTAGGTCGGCGCCGAATCTACCATCCAGTGGGAAGATCACCATTACCACCATCATGAGGAAAACGTTTCCCTTTACAGGACTAATACCTCAAATTCACGACCCCGGGAATCACTAATGAATTGCAAACAAGAAAAGCATTTCTTCGCACTCACATTCCGATAGATGGATAGAAGGGTATTGTGAATGTGTGGATGCATTCGAGATCACCTACAGCCTGAGATGATGGCCGAGCTTGACAGCTCAGTGGCCCCGGAAAATACTTCAGCGGAGGATCATTCCGTTTGTTTGCACCCACTTCATTTTTTGGGGTTGTTGCGTCTTCTTTGACGCAACGCGTCCTAAGCCCCGTGGGGCGTTGAGCGCTTAGGCCCTTTTGGAATAATCCTCACATTATTAAAGCGCTTGTTTTGGGTAACCTCCGTTAATAGTCGCGTCTCGTCGCAGTCGGTTGTCAAGAGGACCGCCAGGTAGCATCTCCCGTCGCGCCTCCTACCCGCGCTCCTGCGTCACTCAGGCCAGGGTTGGGAAGGAAAAAGGATGGGGGTGGGGCAGGACACTAAGGGGTTGTAAAGCAGCCGAACTCGTTTTGTTGGAACAAATTTCCATGAGATTCGACGGAATCAAACCCCGGATCTCAGTGGTGAAAGGCTTGACCGCTATGTCCATGAGTTCAGCTTCTCATAAAGAAAGATAAGCATTATCTCTTTGGGATGGCGAATAAGTACAATATCAGAACTTTTAAACCCCATATTTTATGCAATTAAGTTAAAAGAAAATTTTGGGACAGAAGGAAAGGCGGGCCCTTTTTGTGCGAATTGAAGGGTTTTTTAAAGGACTGAGAAAACAGAAGAATATTACGCCTTTCAAAGTCAAACAGAAAATTGTGTTTAAGAATGGGAATATCTATGTTCAAGAAATATTATATGTTTTTGTATTTATAGATAATACTGTTACTTATTGAATTAAATGACTGGATTGTATGTATTAAAATAAAAGTGGATAATACCTGACTGTAAATAAAGTATATGAGAAGAAACTCAAATTAAAATATTCACGAGAAGTGAAAAACGATAACAAGAATATTTATTAAATTTTTCAGGTCACTTCAATTGATAAAGACATGCTGAAAAGGACATTTTATCGTTTGGCAGAAAAAAGGTTATTAAGTACCGTGAGATTATAAAGATTTTTATGATGGAAAAAATGCATTTCTAATGTCGTAGTGTACAAAATGCTAATTGATCAGGCAGTTTAAATTACTTTTTGTGTAATTCTTAATCTATGTTGACAGAGGAAATATCATGAGTTCTTGACCCGATATCTGAAGAGAAATCAAAACTCAATAAAAAATGAAACAATCAATTTGAAGACAGTTTACTTATACTGAACAGTCGATTTCTGTTATAGTGAATTCGGATATAGTAACCCTCGGTTATAGTGAACTTATCACAGGCCCCGTTCCCCATTACAAATAAGCATAAAGATTGGTTAAAATGAACTAAACCCTGGGCCCATAGTGAACGTAGGAAATACAACGACCGAATTAATTTCCCCTCGAAGAACATAAATCACCTCAGCGCACAAAATTTCAGGGCAGCATGAAAAAATGTCGCGGCCAAAGGTCATAATCGAAGAAGTCCCCCTTGGGGTGAAGGTTGCGGTTCCGGAATGAGCAGCTTACTGATGGCCTTGTGCCCTCAGTTTAACTGGAGAAGCAAAGGCCGTTTCCCGTGGGTACAAATGGCGACGCGCGATTGTTGCTTCAGTTTCAATTTGGTATCACTTGATTTTCCCCGGGATAAAGTGCGTTGAGTTCTACGTAGGCTACAGGAGAACGCGACTGCTCGTTCGGCGATGTCCGTCCTGCCGTGGGGAAAAAGCGATGGTTTCAGGTCCTTGCACCGCCCCGCCACCAAGCATCTCATGTTATTAGGCGAGTAAAATGGTCTTCAGAGTGGTATCTGTTCCAACGGTGCCAGAGGCATTGAAGGTCCCAAGACTGCATTACAATCTTAGACACACAGGACATTGCAGAATCAAGTACGGATAGCACGAACTCTGAAGAACAATCGAGAGAAATTACGAAAAAAAAATAGATGTAAAAAATTTTAAAATAATTTATATTTTTAGGACAAATAAGATATTCAAATTTTCAGTTTGTGCTTTTAAATATTTTTTGCTGATCTTATATTAATAAATTATTCGTTTGAAGAAATTGTATTTAATGTTGACATCATCGGATATAGTGAAAAAATAATAAGTCCCCAGAGTTCATATAACCGAGTCAACTGTAATTTCTATTATTTTGATTTTACACTCTGAAATACACCTTTTTAGCAATATTCATAGATCAAAATCTAACACAAAATATCCATATTCTCTGTAATAAAAGAAACTCAATATCTTAAGATATTGTAGCAATACTTTGAAACTAGAGCACTTGTAACAACTGACGTATATTAACTCACATACAGTATGCTTTGAAATATAGGGGGGTACAAAAAAAAAAAAATCAATACTTAATGGGCTTTCCCAAAAAATATCTTAGAAGCATATGATTAATCCTTTTAAATGGTACGGCACTGATCCTCGACCATTTCGAAAAAATCATATTTGTACATAAATTTCCTTATTTTTGGCTGTTCAAAACCATCTTTGATCTATTTTTATTGTATCCGGGTTTTCAAATGGCGGGCCCTTTTTTTTTTACGTCTGCGCCATTTTTCGCGTTGGTAGACATTTACTCTTTTCAAAATTATTCAATGCTGGGTTGTTCTAGATTCTAGAATAAAAGAAATTGATTAGTATATCTCTAGCCTACAAACGAAATATTATTTATATACCTTCTATGTTTTATTTGAGAAATATTTGCACAAATCTATGAAACGAATGAAACCCAAATTTGATTTTCAGAGCGTAATTTCTCCAAGAAGGAATAGAATTCAACCTTTTAAATTTTTTTCTGTAATTTTACACATAAGCATAGTTCTTTTGTGAAGTATCATTGACAATTAACGACTTCAAAAATTACACTCTCTTCAAAAAAAGGGAAATTTTTATTTTACCGAATTTGAACTAAATTTCTGTTGGGACCCGGGAAAAATCTGAAAATTGCACAAATATAGATCGTCATGATACCAAACTTAGTTTTTTTTATTAACATAAAAATTGTCTAATCTATTTTGAATTCTTTTCGAACTTCCAACTTGGGCATCTACGTTAGTAAATTTAAATATGTCATTTTGATGTTAAAAACTGAACCCGGGTAATATAAAATAGTTTATAAAGATAACAAATAATAAATTCAGAGATTTGTATATTTTTGATTTTAAAATTTTTTCCCTTCTGTATTATTTCTGAACGTTTTTCAGAGATATGGACCGTTACAGTACTCTTAGATATAAGATTCGAAATGAATTTTGGAATAAAATATTGGGCAATGATTTTCCTGGTAAAAGATTCATGAAACATTTTTATTCTGTTATATAGTCAAAGTTATTTCTAATACTTTGATACGCCTTTTATGATTTTTGTAAGGATCAGACAAAGACTGGCATAGGGATTAAAATTTTAAGTATTTTATCTCCAAATATGTACTTATAGATAGATGTGATATCAGAGTTATTCCCAATGAAAATAACACTTTTCCTCCTTTCTAAAGTCTTCAATTGGAGTCTTCAATCAGCCAGCGCATTTGCACCTAAAGACACTGGGGAAAAAACAATTATAAGTAAGAAATTTATATAGAAAATGAATATTTTTGAGATTTACCACAATTTATTAAATTCTGGACCATTTAAAATGGATTGACCATATTTAAAATTAAACCAAAGTCTTTAAAAACTTATATTTAAATTTGAAATACTTCCATTTTAGCACTCTACTCTTACAAAACATCACTATTATTAGAAACATACATAACCAATATTTGGTTGTTATATAGATGTGAATAACTATTCTTCTTGAGGGGCTTAAGGACTATTAAAGGATAAAACTAGCAAGTCTTCAGCTAACAAGATACTTTTGCATTGCTGCATTTGTGCTTTGCTTTTAATAATCTCCCAATTACCATAAAATCAGCAGATAATACTTTAAAACATTGCTTAAATATTTTAATTTCTTTTGTTCCTTTCAAGATATCTCAATTGCTTTAATACTCATTTTCTAGTTCCATTTACTGCTTCAAGAGGAACATTCATTGTACCTTTATTTGTTTTAATGAGGCATTGTACTATTAGTAAAGTAGTAAGAATGTAATTATATTTATATCACAGTGTATAATTTTGAAGTTCTCTACTACCAAGATCCATATTACATTTTCAGCATAATTAAATAAGTTCCAGTAATATAAACGGCTGGTCAAAAGCTCTTTTAAAAAATTCCCCTCAAAATTTTTTGTTGTTTTCCCTAT